>PVIH01018911.1:0-37024 GCA_004025045.1 Sigmodon hispidus
ATTTCTTTAAGGCTTTTTTTCATATCTTCTTTCAGAGCTTCGATGATCATCAAAAAGGAATTTTTGGTGTTGCTTCCTTCTGTTTCCTCTTCATTGCTCAGTTCAGGTCTTGTATTTGTAAGATCACCACTCTCTTCTGGAGTTACCATGTTGTCCTTTGTATTATTATGTAATTTTTTGCACTGATGTTTGCCCATGGTTTCAGTGGTTCACAATCAGATGGCTCCTGGTCGGTTGTGGCACTTGGATTTGTGTGCCTCCTGTCACCCCTCTGGTCAGAGTCTGAGTCTGTCCTTCAGAGACCCCTGCAGATGTTGGCTTGCTCAGTTTGAGGTGGCGGCGGGTAGCCGTGCAGCTTCCCTCAGCAGGAGCTGCGGGTCTGGTGACCTGCAGAGTTTATCTGCCCCTGCTCCAGAGTGCTCTGGGACTCTGCAGACAGCACTTGTCCCGGGAGTGGAACTGAAAGCCACCTCATACAATCTAATGGACTCAGGTCAGAGTACTCTCAGTGAACAAGTTTTGAGAAAAAAAATCACAGAAATGAAATTCTTTGTGCAGATTATGAAATTCTAAGGCTGTGCCCTCTAGCACATAAACAGGTAGTTTGACCATTCAGAGTGGAACATAGAGGAGGCTGCCCATCCCTTCAGCCTTCTTTTTCTTTATAGAATGTTTGATATTTAGTTTTATATTTAGTCTGTAGACATGAAAACCAGTAAAAGTCCTGACTCTGATACTTTACTATAGTATAGTATATATATTTATACTATATACTATATGCAGGTAACATAGAATACATATGTTCTATTCCATACATTTTATATATGTTATTATATTTACCTGCATATAAATATAATAACATATATAAAATCTATGGAATAGAACACAGAACGTGTTCCTGAATATTAAAAACTGAAAATAATAGATGTTTGTTCTTACAGCTTCTTTTGGAGAGCTTTTAACTGTCTTCTCCTGCAGTCTTTGGAACAAATAGCAGGATGAAGAAAAGGCATAAACTTTTCATAATGACATAGAAACTCCCTGTAAACAAACAGGCAATAAAAAAACAAACAATGTAAGAAGAGACAGGTAATACCAGTTTTAGTCCCTGTTTACAACTGGTCCCCTTGCCTGTGTACAACAGAGACATTGGCAGCCATGTTTACCACTATGGCCTAGGACCTCCAAAGCGTTCAGCCAAATGGAGCTCAGTAACCAACCGGTAGAAGTTGGGAGAGAAGGTATATTTCCTGATCTATGCAGGCTACACAGGGTTTGATACTTAGCCCTTAGTTAGAATAAGCACACCTAAGGACTTCTAGCTCTCAAAAATGTAACAACATGTAGCTATTGCACTCCCAGAGGGGTCCCAGGTTCTTGTGTCCTCGAACAGGGAACTGGATGGAAACATGGCTAGAAGCAGAACGAGACATGGCTTACTAAGAGACTCTATAATGACAATGGGGAGAGAAGCTAGAGAAAAATAAAAGTTGTCAATAGCTTAAACAGAAGGCTATACACAGAACTGGAGCTTTTATGTCATATTGTGTTGGGTTTGGGGATCATCTTCAAAGCAAAGGCTTTTAAATAAATGTGTGTTCTCTTACATGTAATTTTCTTTTTTTGTTTTTTTTATTAATAAAGTCTCATTTTTTATCCATGTATCCCCTTGTTCAAATGCCCTTCCCCTCACACCCCAACAAGTCTCTCTTCTCCCCATCTCCTTATCTCCTCCTCAGCAAGGGCAGGAGGTCCCAAGGTCCCAAGGTGGCTTAGTTCAGCATCCACTCCAGGCAAATCCACTTTCCTCATCCCCACATCAAGACTGGCTCAAGTGTTCCTCTGGAGGGAATGGGCTCCAAAGTGCCAGTTCAAGGTGCTTCAGATCCCAAGCTGTTCAGTGTTTGTGGTTTGCAGCTTGGACATGCTTTGCTTTTTGTTTAAAGTCCACCAATGAGTGAGTACATCCCCTGCTTATCTTTCTGGAATTGTGAAACCTCGCTCATTACATGTAATTTTCTATGCAACTTCATGCATCACATGTCTTATAGGCATCTTATATCTCTATTCAGAGGTGTGAATTGTAGCAGGATAATGATCTGCAGACACTGCAGTGTCAGCTACAGTGGATCTGACCAGTTTTAATAAGTCTCAACTTGGAGGATTCCAACCTTCCTTTTTGCCAGTGAGTTTTTCTCTTTTTTAAAAAAAAAAAATATTTTTATTTTATATAAATTAGTATTTTGCCTGCATGTATAACTGTGTAAGGTTGTCAGATCCTGGAATTACAGACAGTTGTTAGCTGCCATGTGGATGCTGGAAATTGAACCCAGGTCCTCCAGAGGAGCAGTCAGTACTCTCAACCGCTGAGCCATCTCCAATGTACTAATTTTTGGCCTTTGTGGAAAGCCTTGTAGACCTCACTCCCTACCCTATCCTACTTTAACTTCCACCTGAGAGCTAGAACCCCAGAAATGTTTGGGGAGAGCTGATGGATGATGATTCATCTTCTCATAATGACTACTTACTGATGAGGGATGTAGCCTCTTCCTACGAGGAACTGCAAAACTATCTCCCAGTGTATCCATCACCTGGAAAGGAAGATCTGGATCCCTTGTGATAAGCTGTGGTTGGCTGAAATCTCTACATTAAAAAGTAGTCTGTAGTTGTATCTTAAAAATACAAAAGTAGAACTTCTCTTTGAGTATTAGGAAGGTCCCCAAACCCATCTCTAACGCCAGGCTGTTGTCAGCATATCTAAGACTATCAGGTCTTGCAGTATAGCTGTCTGTGGCTATTTATTACATATTCAATAAAACCCGAATATTGAGAAGAGAGCACACAGTCAAAATCCTAGGCAGACAGCTCAGGAAATTCTTAAACCTTGAATACAAAGATAAACAGCTGAGTCAATCACACACACCTTTAATCCCAGCATAGGGAAAGTCGGGAGTGGTGACCTCCACCCTTGATCCCACAACTCCAGAGACAGAACTTCTTCTGTTTCTGTGAGTTCAAGGCTACACACCTTTAATTCTAACCTAGATGGGATAGGATATATAAGGGCTCTAGAAACCAGGCAGAGACAGAAGCAACTAGAAAAAGCAACAGGCAGAAGCAACTGACAGAATTGCCCAGGAGTGAGGCTGAGGAAGTAGCAAAACAGCTGGGTGAGAACTGACTGTGGTGCTTCCTCTGTCTGATATTTCAGCCTTCCCCCAATATTTGGCTCTGAGTCTCATTCGTGCTACTACAGCTGTCCTTATAATGTTAACTTGCTAGTTTAGTAGTGAGGTCTCTTGACAGGTATGAAACAGCCTTGTCTTCAAAATGCTCTTGATCTGGTAGGGTACATAGGAATAGACTGTGTTCTAGTGACTAACTTCCTACCTACATTCTTAGTCTAGGTGATAGCAGGCCTCTGCCCCTGAGGACACACTCTGCTGGGAGGTTGTCCGCAAACATCAGAAGATGTTTATCCCCTTTACAGGGAGGATTTCAGTTAAATCTAATTGTTCATATTCCCTACAAATGTGTCCTTTACATAACTTAAGGAATGTTCCAGCTTCTGGGTAGTTGCAGAGAAAGAGGAGATAGGGCTTTCCTATATTGTGTATTATGGATCTAATTGCCTTTCTTAAAGTTACACGTGACAAGAAAAGTTACTATCTGTCTTGTGAGGCATGAAAGCCCTGTTTTTAAGACCCACTTAGGGCAACAGAATTCTATGTTCCCCTATATCAATTAGTCATTTCAGTAAGCCTACATCCTCATTGCTTGCTTCATTCCTTATCTATCTATCTATCTATCTATCTATCTATCTACCTATCTATCTATCTGTCTGTCTGTCTGTCTGTCTATCTATCTCTCGATAAGTTTCATGTTGGGACAGAGGGTAATCTAACAGCATTGTTGTAACTGCCATAGCTTATAAGCATCCTAGATAGCTACAAGTCACAGAGCAGTTGGACAAGCAAGCTATGGGTCTGGAAGAGGACACCAACATTACTTCTTATTGTATCCCCAAAGCTGGGGATGAGAGCTACAGTTCCTGTGGCTTTGGGAAACTCTGGTTTCTACACAAAATCATTTAGTAAAGGGCCCTATGTTAGAGACTAAAACAGAACTCAATTTCCATATTAGAAGGAAAATTAACACCTTTACCTTCCATGTTGATTTACCTAAGTAAGGTACCTCATCGGCTCTCTACAGATAATTGAATGGAAACTTTTAATCAGAAACCTCAGGTAACATCCTTTGTCAAAGAAAAATGTCACTGAATCCAAAGACCTATCCTCCCCGGCAGTAATTACCCTCTGCAAAACTCACTGTTTCTTAGAACCTTGAGGATGTTGGCTTTTTCCAGGGTTCTATTTCCCGTAGCTATGGTGAGCATTATCCCTTTCAGAATTCTCTTCAGCCTAAGGTCTCACCAAGGGGCAGGTTATTCTCTGCCTGGGGAGATGTATTCTTCACAGGGTTGAGGCTAGTAGCAATTGGGCTTTTTCTTCTGTCTGTAATTGCTTCTGCCAGGCCTTTTGAACTGTTTCTTATCTGCTGAAACCCTAAAGCCAAATTTAAAAGTTAACTTAGAGTATGTGGGATACCACTGACTATTTTTACAGTCCCCTCCCAATGTCTGGAATACATTGTCTAGTTAAATATATAACAAAAAATCTGACTGTAATACATGCAAGAGTGTGCATGTGTGTGACGCCCATGTATAGTGTATATTTGTTGTATGAACGCAGTGAGGACATGAATGTGCTCCGTATGGTTGAGAAAAGCGTTTTACTGTAGATATGAGGAAGAGCAGAGCCAGAGGAATCTGGAAGAGTCCAGAGCAGAGACAGAAAATGGTAGAATGAACACGGCCAGCAGACTGAACCTGAACTTGAGAGGAAAGAGAGAGACCAAAGGGGTAAAAGGGACAACAGCGTGGGGAGGGAGCTGAAGAGACCCACGAGAGCAAAGAGAACCAGCAGTAGAGCCAGGAGAGCACTTAGACGAAAAGGCAGGGTTATGTAGGAAAGAGAATCTGGGAGCAGGAAAGCAAAGCCCTGGGCTGGAGGGGTTTAGGGCAGAGGGGAGGTGAGATGAGCTGCCAGGAGCCATAGAGACTGTGAGCTTGGCTGCCAGCCTGTGCTTTGATGTACTAACAGGCGCCACAGTCAGCTGTTTGTCCCGAGTTTCTGTATTCTGATAAGCCTCTCCACTAATGCAACAATTCAAATCGGACCAAATCAGACTGAATTAGGAAAAGGCCCGGTTTAATGGGTAAAGCATTCCTGGATAATTCCTCCCCACCACCACCACTCCCACCAGGGAGGAGACTGGGAAGAGAGACCAAACCCACATGCCTCCTTTCTGGGGTACAGTGTAAATACTCTGTGGGAGTGGTCTTGAGCATCTCTGGGTGAGGAGTTGTATTTGGCAGGACTTCCTAAGGGACTGAGAGTGGTTGGGCTTCCATAAGAACATTCCAGATGCTTTGATTATATGGATGTCAGGGTGCCAGGGGCTGAGGTGGAATTTCCACGAGAACACTGATAATGTATACTTAGGCATGGGAAGGTGCTCAAACTATTCCTGAGCATTTGAGCTTCAGATATCTGGCTTTCTGGCTTTCCACCTTACTTTATGAAACAGGGTATCTCACAAAACTTGGATCTCACAGTTGTAAGCACAATAAATAGCCAGTAAGCCACTGGGATCTGCCTGTCTCTATTCTTCCTTTTAGGCTTCCAGGCTTACCCTGACATGCCTGGATTTTGTATGCACAATGGAGAGCCAAACTGAGATTATGTTTACATATAAAATGCTTTACCCACTGATTTTCAATGTAAACTTTAATTGGGATGAAATAGCCATCAAAAATCTCTTTTCATCTAAAACCATTTTTTAAGCCTCCTGTTTCTGACTTGTAAAACACAGGCAGCCCAGAGTTTTTTTGAGCCAGACTCAAGATTCCATCATCTGGGCAGCTGAAACTGTCTCCTTTAATTATTCCATCCCAGCAGAACAGGGCAAATCCACAGAGCAATTTTTATCTGCCGAAAAACAGTTACAGCTGGGGATGGTGGGGGGGAAGAAAGCCACACAAGCTTCAGAAATATCCTCAGAGATGGACCACATGGAATCCAGACAGATTTAATCACCCCTGATGCAGCTGGTCGTTCACTGGGAGTTTAATCCGATTGTTCTCGAGAAAGAGCAATCTGGAGAGGATTCGGGATGTGAGAATCAAGGGCCTGCATGTCAGAATATAACATTTCCAAATAAAAGAGAAATGTCTTACAAGTACATTTCAAATGAGACTTTCAAGTTTTGCTCAGGTCCACTGAATGAGTGTCTCCAGATCGCCAGTGTGATCTAGAACCCTCCAGTGTGATCTAGAACCCTCCAGACACTGACCTCATCATTTACTTTTCTCACACATTTAAACATAGTAGAACATGAGACCTATGGACTTTACAATAAGAATGAACTCTATCGGCCGATATACAGAGCTCAGGGTTAGAGCACAGAGGAAAGATCTGTGATAAACATAAGGATAGATCTTATTGGTGGAAGATGCAAAGTATATGGAGTCTCTTTCAGAGAGATGTGTTTGGTCCACTGCAGTATTAGGACTAAACAATGCTCAAGATATTGAGGAATTTAGGAAGGCTGGCTGCATAAAATATCAAAAAGATCACCAGGTTGATTGGTCACTTTTCTCTCTAGCCATCCAGATGACTAGGCCTTATTCATTTCCTACCACAGATGAAAATAGGTCCACATGATTTGCAATTCTGGTTTCTTCAATGCTTATTCTACAAATGTGCTAGCCAAAAAGAAAAAAAAAATCTATTTTCAGTTTTAGTCTGTTGACTGCTCAGTAGGCATCAGCAGAGATGGGAGAGCAAACAGAGTTGTGCTGGCCCTTAGCTGTTTTTGAGCCTCTCAGCTTAGTCACTTGATAGCATTCAAGTTTCCAGGTCAGAGAAGGTGACTTCTGCCACATGAATCCAGGCCCTAAGATGGCCACTCTGCTTCAGCATGAAACACAATCCACCAAGAATACAGCTGGGAAATAGCAGCAGGGGAACAGTTGAGTCCCTTGGTCCTGGGCACACTGCTGAGAGGTAAGAGACTAGGCTTCAGTGGGGAACACAGTCTGCCTAGACCTCAGCTAGCATAATAGCAGCAGGGAAGCAGAAGAGTCTCTACAAGCACAGTTGGGAGGTGAGAGGTCAGACGGTGACTTCTGCCACCCGAACCCAGGCCATGAGATGGCTTCTTGGGTTCAGTGTGGAGCACAGCCCACCCAGTACATGGCTGGTGTAATAGCAGTGAGGGAACAGCCAAGTCCCTGGGCGCACAGCTGAGGGATGAGAGGTTAAGGGGTAACAACTGGCATCATAACACTGCGACCTCAAGAGAACAGCCGACCCTCTGAACACATGGCTTTAAGAGCCCTCAGACCAACAACTCACTAAGAGCCAACCAAGAACTAATCAAGAGTAAATTGGGTAAACAATGGGCAGATGGCAGTGCAAGAATACATACAACAATACAAAGGTCAACAAGATACCACCAGAAGAAGCAAGTGGTTCTATAGCTTCAAACCTGAACATAACAATGAAGAGAAAACAGAAGGAAACAACATTAAAAACAGGTTTATGAAACTAATAGAAGCCGATCCATTTTGAGGACCCGGGGGAGCCAGGCGCTCGTGAGATTCAAGGGCCCGAAACAAGCAGCCCGGACTCCGAGAAGCCAGCAGCTCGGGGTTGGGGTTCGGCAGCATCGGCCCGCCGGCCGGAGCAGGGGTGGGGGTGGGGGCGCCGAGTGCGCGGGGAGGGGGGTCCCGATCCTCGGCTCCTCCACTTGATCGCGGCTCGACAGCGAACATGTCTCGGCCTGTCAGAAATAGGAAGGTCGTTGATTACTCACAGTTTCAGGAATCAGATGATGCAGATGAAGATTATGGGAGAGATTCAGGCCCTCCTGCTAAAAAAATTCGGTCATCTCCTCGAGAAGCTAAAAATAAGAGGCGATCTGCAAAGAATTCACAAGAAGACAGTGGAAGACTCAGAAGAAAAAGATGTGAAGACTAAGAAGGATGATTCTCACTCAGCAGATGACAGTGAAGATGAAAAAGATGATAAAAATATACGCCAGCAACGGCAGGCGGCATCTAAAGCAGCTTCTAAACAGAGAGAGATGCTCTTGGAAGATGTTGGCAGTGAGGAAGAGCCCAAAGAAGATGATGAGGCACCATTCCAGGAGAAAGATTCTGGCAGCGATGAAGATTTCCTAATGGAAGATGATGATAGTGATTATGGCAGTTCAAAAAAGAAAAACAAAAAGATGGTTAAGAAGTCCAAACCGGAGAGAAAAGAAAAGAAAGTGCCCAAACCCAGACTAAAGGCTACAGTGACGCTAAGTCCAGTGAAAGGGAAAGGCAAAGGGAAAGTGGGTTGTCCCACAGCTTCGAAAGCATCGAAAGAAAAAACTCCTTCTCCCAAAGAAGAAGATGAGGAAGCAGAAAGCCCTCCAGAAAAGAAGACCTCTGCAAGCCCTCCACTTGAGAAGTCTGGAGATGAAGGGTCTGAAGATGAAGCCCCATCTGGGGAAGATTAAAAAAGATGTTTGGAGAGAGATTTTATTAAACAAAAAAGGAAACCTACGTAGGACATGGTTTGGGCTGTGGCTTGACTCATGGGCTTTCAGTGCTATTTCATTTGTCTAAAATAATGTTTCTATCTATCTCTCTTAAAACCATTATATGTTGAAATGTTTAAGTTGCCATTTTGTCTAATGGTCTTTTTTCTTTGCCAACCCCTTCTTCCCCCTCTCCCAATGAAAGCCATGTCAATTAATCACTGGGTTGACTGCTTCATCTTTGTATCTTTAATGGAAGTTAGAAATTCCACGGCTGTAAAGCAATAAGATTTGAGATGGATGCTATGGAAACTTTGCTTTTTGCTAAAGAATAGCAACTTGAACAATAATCAAAAAACTAGAAAGGTTTTAGTTGAAAATTATGTTCTTTCTCTTTTTTTGTACTTTTGACAGGCCAGTTGTCATTTAACATGAGTTTATACGTCTAAAGTGTTATGAATGTCAAAAAAAATCATGACTCTAAATTTACGATGATGAGGCAATTGGGATGAACACGAACTCTGGGTTTTTAACTCAGAGTACTCACATTATCTTCCTGGTGTGGAGGGAAGAGCTTCCTGGAGCTTGTCTGGAAGTGTGGGCTTTCTTATTTTATACTTGTTATTCTCAGAGACTCAGAGCCAGTGGTTCTTTTGTCTCAATAACAGTCTTTTTAAAAATAGACCACCAGAACCCAGAATTATTCTTAATTTCATATTTCATTTATGTTTTCATTGATTCACACTTTTATATATATAAATTTTTTTGGATAGTTTTACCAATCATCAAAAACTTAAAAAGATTCTCTAGAATTTTAATGATGAGTGTACATCTCCTCAGTGTATTTTTTTACAGGCTGATAATATTAAAGTTTTAAGCAAATAAGGTTTGAGTTAATGTGAAAAAAAAGAAACTAATAGACGCCTTAAAAGAGGATATAAGAAAACTTCCTTAAAGAAACAGAAGAAAAAGCAAACAGAAAATAAGAAGAGATGAACAAAGCCGTGAAAGAAAATAAAATCAAGAAAAAGAAAACAAACAGGTGAAAGAAATGTAACCAAGAGTTAAAAATTGAAATAGAAGCAATAAAGAAGGCAAAAATTGAGACAAAGCTAGAAATAGAAAATCTGACAAAAGACCCAGAACCACAGATTCAAGTGTAACTAACAGAATCCAAGAGATGGAAGAGAGAATCTCTGAGGTGGAAGATTCAATAGTGAATATAGATACATCAGTTAAAGAAAACACTAAAACCAAAAAGTCATAAGACAAATAAATATCCAAGAAATTTGGGACACCATGAAAAGACCAAACCTGAGAATAATTGGAATTGGAAGGAGAAGAATACCAGCTCAAAGACACAGAAAATATATTCAACAAAATCATAGAAAAAAACTTCCTCAACCTAAGGAAACAAATGCCTATAAAGATACAGGAAGCCTACAGAACACCAAATAGACTAGAACCACAAAAAAAGTCTGTTCGCCATATGATAATCAACCCACTAAACCTACAGAACAAAGAAAAACTACTAAGAGCTGCAAAGGAAAAAGGTCAGATCACCTATAAAGGCAGATCCATCAGAATAACACCCAACTATTGAATGGAAACAATGAAAGCAAGAAGGTCCTGATCAGACATTATACAGACACTAAAAGTGCATGGATGCCAACCTAGACTACTGTACCCAGCAAAACTATCAATTAACATAGATGGAGTAAACAAGATATTTCACAACATAACTAGATTTAAACAATACCTAACCACAAATCTCACCCTACAAAAAGCCCTAGAGGGAAATCTCCAACCTAAGGAAACCAGAAATACCCATGTAACCACAGACAATTGATAAGCCCACAGAATAACACCCCCCTGAAAAAAAAATGAAATACAAGCTACTACCAAAGATGATGGGAAATACTGATCATTGGTCATTAATATCCCTTAATATCAATGGACTCAATTCACCTATGAAAAGGCACACCTTAGCATGATGGGTACAAAAACAGAAACCATCTTTCTGCTGCATACAAGAAAAGCACCTCAACTTTAAAGACAGACACAGGCTCAGAGTAAAGGATTGAGAAGAGACTTTCCAATCAAATGGCCCTAAGAAACAAGCTTGTGTAGCCATTCTAATATGTAACAAAATAGACTTTAAACTAAAATCAATAAAAATAGGCCAGAAAGGTCACTACTTATTCATCTAAGAAAAAATCCACCAAGATGAAATTTCAATCCTGAATATCTATGCCCCTAACACAAGGGCACCTACATGTGTAAAAGAAACATTACTAAAGCTTAAACCCCATATCAAACCTGACACACTAATAGTGAGAGACTTCATTACCCCACTTTCACCCTTGGGTAGGTCAACCAGACAGAAACTCAACAGAGAAATAAGGGATCTAGCAGAAGTTATGACCCAAATGGACTTAGTAGATATATACTGAACCCTCCAGCCAAACAAAAAGAAATATACATATTCTCAGCACCCCATGGAATTTTCTCTAAAATTGACCACATACTAAGTCACAAAGCAAATATCAGCATGTACAAAAAAATGGGTATAACTCCTTATACCATATCAGATCACCATGGTTAGAGTTTAACAATATCAAGAATCACAGAAAGCCTCCCAACTCATGGAAACTAAACATCACTCAACTGAACCACCTCTGGATCAAGGAATAAATTAAGAAAGAAATCAAACTTCCTAGAATTCAACAAAAATGAATCCACAACATCATACCCTAACTTATGGGATACAATGAAAGCAGTCTTAAGAGGAAAATTCATAGCACTAGATGCCTACATGAAAAGACTAGACAAATCCCACACAAGAGAACTATCAGCACAGCTGAAAGTCCTAAAACAATTAGAAACAAACTCACCTTCAAGGAATAGACAGTGGGAAATAATCAAACTGAGAGCTAAAATCAACACAATTGAAACAAAAAGAACAATACAAAAAAATCAATGAATCAAAGAGTTTATTCTTTGAGAAAGTCAACAAGATAGATAAACCCTTATCCAAACTAACCAAAAAGCAGAGAGAGAAAGAGTCCAAATCAACAAAACCTGAAATGAAAAGGGGGACCTAACAGACCCTCATGAAATTCAGAGAATTATCAGGTCATACTTTGAAAATCTATACTCTACTAAAATGAAAAACCCAAAAGAAATGGACAGCTTTCTGGACAAGTACTAATTATCAAATTTAAATAAAGAACAGATTGAAGATCTAAACAGACCTATAATACCAAGGGAAATTGAAGCTGTTATCAAAAGTCTCCCAAATAAAAAAAGCCCAGGTCCATATGGTTTCAGTGCAGAATTCTACCAGACATTCGAAGAAGAACTAAAACCAATCAATACTCAACAAACTGTTCCATACAGTGGAAACTGAAGGAACACTACCAAACTCTTTTTATGAAAGTGCTAGCCTCCTGCCTCTTAGAAGCCCTGAGGATCCTCTTCCCTGGTTTTAGTTAGAGGCTGGAGCATCTCAGTGGTACTTAGTCAAGTCAGCTCCCGTGTAGTAGATCTCTCTGCTCTCCCTATAAAGACTTCTGTGAAGACATCACTGGACCCACCAAAATAATCAGGGCACTATTTCTCCAGTATCTTCCATTTCCACTGGCTCTTACAATGTTCCTGCTTCCTGATCCATACACCTCCCTGAGCCCTAAGGGAGGGATTTGATGGAAACATTCTACTTAGAACTCAGTGGTCCAAGGTCTCTTATTTTCTACACAAGTCCAATTGTGGATCACTGTGTAAATTCCCATGTACTTTCAGGAAGAAGCTTCTCTGAGCGAGACACTGACCTATGGGTATAGGAGAATGTCATTACCAATAATTTTATAGGTGCCTTCCTTTAACAGAAAAATTATCCAAGGTCCCTGGCCTAGTCTCTGGTTCTTGACCACACAAGCAGTAGGAGGCAAGGGTTCATCTCCTGGAATAGGCCTTAAATTCCATCAGAGAGTGGTTGGTTACTCCCACAATAATTGTGCCACTGTTGTACCCTAATATTTTGCAAACAGGTCACCATTGTAGATAGAAGTATTTGTAACCTGGGTTGTTGTTTACCTTTCTCCTCTGGTAGCATGCAGAGTATCTTCCAGTACCAATGGGATAAAGGTTCTAATTAGGCATCAGCATGACTTTTTGTGCTTATTGAGATATGCATCACCTACCTGGCTCCAGACCTGGTGTGGCCACTGTGTTCCCAGGTTAAAGTGTTTTTAGGTATTAGCATTTGACACAAAGAAATGGGAATGAGCTAGAGCCCTGGAGGGCTCACAAGAAGGAGAAAACCTGAATCCTTGGCAAATTTAGTCGGTGTCTCCATTCTGTCCACCACATGCTGTCATCCTGCTTTAGTCTGGTTCTCTATATGGTGATAAACAACATGACCAAAAGCAACAATGGCAAGAAAAGAGTTTCTTTTCTTACAGAATACAGACCACCAAGGTCAGAATGTGAAGGTAAGGAATGAAGCAGCAACCCCAGAGGAATGCTGCTTCCTGGCTTACTCTCCCTGACTTGCTCAGGAATCCATCTTATTCAGCTCAGACCCACTTTTCTAAGAATGGTACCTTCCATGGTGGGATGAGTTCCCATTTATCAGTTAGCAATCAAGATATGGCCACAAGGAAGCAATTCCTTGAGATATCTTCTACTCAGGTGACTCTAGTTTGTGTCAGTCTAGCAAAAATTGTCCAGGATACACTCAATATATGGTGGCTATCATTTTCCTACTAGAAGGTATTCCTTTTAAATGAAGTTCCTCCCTGACTTTTAAAGGGAAGCTTCTCTTTCACTTTAAGGCCACATCATGATGTCTCGAGTATGACATTTTCCCTGTATAATATTCTCTTAACTCATAGGGCTCCCAAAGTTCCAAGAACTTTCTCCCAATGAATCTCATTTCTAAATTGTAATTTTGCATTAGCCATTTTCCCAAACCAACCATTGCCATATTCTCCTTTCTAGCAGTGCCCACCAGACACACTTTCACCCCTGGATAGGTCTGAAATGAGACATCCTCCATTCTCAGATATAATCAAAAGCTACTTGTAAAATGGAGTCTCTTGTGGCAAAGTAAAGCCTGAAAGTACACAATATTTTTTCACAATATGGAATGGCTTAGAGCAGAGGACATCCGGACTTTATTGCCTTCCTAAGTGAAAAGAGAATTCTGAATACTCATAAGCAGTTAAGTGTTCATTTCCCTACTGATTTGGGCAGTCTGCGTAGGAAACAAGATGAAGATCCGTGTATCCATGCATACTCTGTCATTTCATAAGTATTACATGGAACTCACAATAGCAAAAAAGCTGAAGTAATGATGTTGGAAAAGGTAAAAGCCATGTAACATCTGACAAGCTGTGGCTGGCCAAATCTTTGAATACTCTGTGTTGATGAGAATGGTGTGAGCTCAGGTGTTTTCTTTGCTTAAAGGCAATGACAAGTCTGGACAAAACCTGTCACTATTCCTGGAGGGCAGACAGACATTTGTCAGAGCCCTTGGAGATCTGCAAGGGTGAAACACTGTGAGAGATGATGGAGGAGCATACAGTTGCATCTCAGATCCAAGAGGCTGTTTGTATTCCCATGCAATTAAACACCCATGGCAATTTGCCCCAACATTCATATGGCATCTTTTACATGAGTCAGAGATTCTTGAACCTAACTTCAAAATACAGTGAAAGAAAAAAATCCCACCTTCAGAGGAGATGAAACCATTTTGCATTGCTATCTTGGGGCACAGTGTAAGTACTGTGCCATTGAGTTTGGGTCTTGGAAAGACTCACCCACAACTAGAGAATTCCTGACTCATTAGGATTCTCGAAGTCAGGAAACAAACAAACAAACCAAAAACAACAAGAAAAAAAGTAAAACTCTTTGGTATAAAAAGCCCTGCTATGTGACAAGAGG
Source organism: Sigmodon hispidus (assembly GCA_004025045.1). Taxonomy (NCBI): domain Eukaryota; kingdom Metazoa; phylum Chordata; class Mammalia; order Rodentia; family Cricetidae; genus Sigmodon; species Sigmodon hispidus. Next base: position 14,596 of record PVIH01018911.1, read on the forward strand.
CCTGGGATCCTAAGAGATGAAGAGCGGGCTGTATAATGAAGAGACTAGAGCTGAAATCTACCCTCCTAGACTTCACCCATGTCCTTATTTTTCATGGGTCTAAAACAGTACATTGTGTGCCTGTATGTCAGCATGCATTAGTCATGTAAGTTCATATCTCTTCATTTCTAAAATGAAGAAAACCAAAACAGTCACCTGAGGTGTTGTGTTGTGAGCTGAGGCACTGAGCAACCAGCAATGGCATTTCACAAGAACCCTCCCTATGAGGGTGCAGAGGTGATTTTTTTTTTCATCCTTGCTTTATCTCTGTTGAATTCTATGACACTTGGAGGATGCTCTCACTGTGGCCCTGAGAAAAACTTGCCAGTGTTCAAAAGATTCCCAAACTGGGAAACAGATGCTGGTGCACAAATGAGAAGCCTCTTTAATCCTGAAAATGATTCCTGACCTAGAGAAAGACTAAGGAAGGAAGAGATCCTTTGAAAGTATAGAGCACTAGTTTAAAATAACAATGTAACTTAGTGTAATCTATGCTGATAATTTTATGGTGTGTAGAACAGCATTTCCTGGGAGGATTAGGACAATCACTGTGTGAGATAAACATAGCATTGTCAAGGGGTATCCTTGGCAACCAAAGGGTAATTGCTTAGAACAGCTGCCTTCTGCTAAGGAAGGGAGGCCACGCATGAGTGAGAAATAATTCCAAAGCATTCTACGAAAACCGGACTAAGCCCTTAAACCCGGAAGGGACTCATGCCATTAGCAGTGAGGAACGGTCACTCATCCAGTGTGGCAACTGATTACATGAAGCCAAAATTGGAAGAGCATCTAGGGAGCAAGTGCTGAGAGAATCTTTCTATGCTAGAGTCTCATCCGCAACATGTTGGAAGTAGAAGGGAAACTATGTGAAACTCCCACACTTTGGAAAGGAAAGAAAGACTCTTGCCATACTGACAGCCCTTGGTGAAGTCAGAAGTATTCTGAAGGAGGAGCCAGATGTGAGAAAATGAGCAGAGGTTCATAGCTCGCCAGTGAGTTAGACTGAGAGTGTTTCTTTTTGGAAACTCTAGGGCAGGTGGGAAATGGACTATGCTTAACCAGCAACTAAAAATTCTTACAATGAGAATGAGGCGAAGGCAATGCCCATCATGGTGAGGTGTGGCCCAGGCGATGGCGGATTTTAATGGTATCCTGTGAACAACAAACACATGCATGTTGAAGGGTATAATTTGAGGAGCACATGAGGAAAAACTGTTTTAATGAGAAGACGGGACTTTTTTCTGTGGTATATTTTCATTTGTTAAAGAAATAGAAGCAATTTTCTCATATTCAATGAGATAATATAGAGAAATAAGAAAGAGTTAAAATTTACACAAAATATAGCCCTCCAGTGTGTTAAGTGAGCATTGATTGGACCTGAAAATACATAAGGAAACACAAAGGTGATTGACTGTAAAATAATAGGAAAGATGAAACCCCTCGCTTTTGAATTCTATCTCACAATGACTCCTTTTTCATCTATTAAAGACAATATATACAAAAAGCACAAAACACTAGTAAGTTTTAGACACATGGAATGTAATTCTAAGTGTTATAATCTGTTATTTACGTCTTCCTTCCTTCCTTTTGCTTTCTTCTCTCATACGATGCATCCTGACCACAATCTCACCCCCTGCTCCTCCCAGTTCTCCTGCATCCCTCCCCTACCCCAGATTCTCTTCTCCCCACTCCCTTTTAGAAAAGAGCAGGCCTCCCAGGGCTATTAGCCGCACAAAGCACAAGATGCAATGAATCTAGGCACAGACCCTCATGTCAATGCTCAGTGAGACAACCCAGTTGGAGGGGAAAAAACCCAAGGAACAGTTAAAAGGTTCAGAGACACCCCCACTCCCAATGTTTGGAGTTCCACAAAACCCCAAGCTAAACAACCACAGTATGTAAGCAGAGGACCTAGTGCAGAACCATGAGGTCTCTGTGGTTCAGGCTCAGTGAGTCCCTATGAGCCCTGCTTAGTGGATGCTTTGGGCCATGGTCTCATGGTATCCTTGACCCACCTCCCCCCAGTATCTTGTTTTGGGGTTTCTCTTTGACCAGTGAATGCTTTCAGAAACATGATCTCCAAGACCCTGTATTTATCAGGTGACTAAGTTATAGCTGATTCCAAATTCCCTATGTAGTGCTTTTAGTTTATTATAAATTTTAGTGTTATAAGTAAAATAAGGTCTTTGGGGGCTTTTGTTGTTGTGCTTGTTTTATTTGTTTTGATTTTTAGATCTCTATTGGTTTCTTAAAATGGCTTTCGGAGCAAAACCATGTGATGAAAAATGCTCTACACATTTTCCATGATCCAAAACTTTATGCTGAATTTCCCTCAGCCTCTGCCCTATAAACTATACTCTAAGGGTGGGGGATGCTTGAGAAGGAAGGAGCAGAGAGTTGACTGGGAGACTGAGATTTGTCTCTCTGTGGGGCCTAGCAAGCCAGGGAGCAGAAGTGGCGAGGGGTGGGGCCAGTAGTAGAGTGCCTGCCTGGCATGCACAAATTCCTGGGGCTGTGCAGGGTTTTCTAAAGTAGCTTACCCATTGATGGTGTCTTCGTGGCATGGAAACTACATAACTTTCTTGCCATCATACTAATAAAATGGCAGAACACCGGTTTGACTTGAAGTCTTCTATTCTAATTCTTACAGTTTTTTATTTGGTTATTTCTGCAACTGAAAGAGAGAGCTGGGCCTCCGGTCACCTGTTTTGGTACCTTGTGATGAAACAGAATACTGCTCCTCATCTTTAGGCTAGAGAAGACTTCAGAGTTGCCTTCAGTGAGCTTCCATAAAGGATGATGCTAGAGAAGAAGACAGTCTCTACAAATTACAATAACTTTCAAACTGCAACCCGTAATTCTGTCATTATTTATCATTGCAAAGCATACAGGATATTCAAGTGTCTCTTCTCAGAGGATTACTCAGCTCCTAGTCCAGATCCATAAATTGCAAGTGATTATGAGATCTGTGATTAGGATGTAAAATTATGTAGCAAGGAGCAGCAAGCGGGTCACTGGGTTGAGTCACATATACACTCCAACACTCCATCAAGGTGCTTCCTTAAAAACGTGTGTGATTTCAACACTTTCATTATCTTCCATCTTGCCATATTAAAATGGTTAGCAGGAAGATATGCTTGGTTCTGGGATTAATTGCATTTTTATGGGTTGAATTACATGCTCAAGGTGGAAACCAGACATGCAGGTTGCTGCGCAAGTTTAATTTGACTGGATATGTAGAAGCCAAAAACCATTCTATGGTTATTGGAGGACTATTTCCTATTCACTCTAGAACCATTCCAACAGATGACCCTGATGGGGAACCAGTATCAGCCATGTGTGAAGGGTAAGTCACCTTTTCATCTCTTTTTTGCACATTAACTTGGGTGGGTGGAGAAGAGTGGTTAGCACACAGCCTATATTCCAACTGAAGTTCTTTAATTCTGGCTTTTACATCAAAAATTTGCTCCTCAGACAGCTCTCCGTGGGCCAGTAGCAGCAGCAGCTAAAAGCTTGTTAGACACATAGACTCAAGGGTTGGATCCCACGTCTGCTTAACGGAGCCTAAACTGTCAGAAGACCTCTGTTGGTGAACACTGAGGTTTAAGAAACACAGATGCTGCAGACGGTGGCTGCAGCTACACAGTAACAGTAACAATTACAAACTCAAGGTCAAGTGTGCAGTATGGGAATTCTGGCTTGTTTCTGAGATAAAGTTCATTGCAAGATTCTGGGCTGCAGAAAAAGTCTGTCCCTGCTGCTGTCTCCTCCAAGATATTATATGAAGAAATAAAACTCTTGATACTACTATGAGAAAAAGAAAGTTGGGGTAGGAAAGAATATATGCATCTCTCTCTCTCTCTCTCTCTCTCTCTCACACACACACACACACACACAGAGAGAGAGAGAGAGAGAGAGAGAGAGAGAGAGAGAGAGAGAGAGAGAAATATGGAGAAAAGGGGGAGTTTAGATATGAAAAGTCCAGAAATTAAGAGAAAACATCACCTATAATTCCATTGGCATCGCAAAGAAGCATTTTTTTAAATTTTTATATCCTTTCTAGATCTTTTTAAGAATAAATTTATGATTTTAAATAGTATGAAAAAAACCACAGACACTATTTATATTGGTCATATTTTACCTAATGTAGCTGGCTTTTCCGTGATGCTGTGTGGTCATTATAGCTGTAGGTGCATATTTAGATATTTTTGCAGTTTCTTGCATCATTATATCTATACCAATCACAACTACCTTTTTTTTCTATACCCTTTCATGCTGCATATTCATGTTGATATTGGAAGGAGCAATCTTCTGTACTATTGTTGACAAAGTGAAAAGTGTGTGTGTGATAAGTCTGTAGTTATTACTCTCTTCACCCGTCTAACATGTTTGCATCCTCCCAGGGAAGCCAAAGGCTCAGGAAGAATGGAGGAGTTGCTTAATTGTCATCACAGCAGATCATCACTTAATCAGACCTTTCCCCTCTAGATTTTACCCACACCTACCACACTAATCTTTCAGAAACTGAATTACTTAATTTGATCTCCAGTCTTTACTAAAACTTCTGAAGCTTATTTCCCACAAAAGTTAAGATTTTATTAATAATGGAAAATAGTCCCACATAGCTGATGCACTACCATTAGACTCAGAAGATTATTTCCATTTTTCAAAATTGTAAATAATTCAGTTTGCAGCAGATGGCTTCATCTTTTTATCCAAAAATAACTATTTCTCTGGCTAATTTAAAGGTTTAGTTATAGGCTCAAAGCAAGTGGATTTTTTTTTCTAGCTCTTGAAATTAAATGCTGTCTAACTTTAAAAAAGATACTGCTATACTTATTTTGAAGCTATATTGTGTAATCGGTGTGAACAGGATGGCAAAGCCTTTTGTGTCTGGTTCCTTCTGTTCTCTACTTTTCTTTAGCTGTGTTACCTACCCCACTCTGCTGTTCAAATATACTGATCTTTTCAGTCCTTGAATGTTATACCTTATCTAGTTGTGGTAACTTTTCACCACTGTCTACTGCCCTCTCTCATCTTTCTATTAACCTTCTAACATAGCTCTTAGTTCGAGCAGGCCACGTGCCTTCTGTATTTCATTGTTCCTACCTCTATTCCTGTCGATTTTTTAAAATCACTTTGCTTGATTACTTTTCTCTTTTCTTATATAAATCAACATTTTCAGGGTAAAGAAATTGAAAGCAGGCTCATTGCTATATTTAGAGTATACAGCATCAGAGGAATTCAACAGCTGCATACTAAATTAAAAGCAAAACCAAACCAAAACACAAATCAAATAGACTGACCCGAGGAATGGCTCATTTAAAGGTAAAGTCCTGTCTTGCAAATACAAGGACCTGAGTTAGAGGCCCAAGACCCACTCTGTAATCCCAGTGCTCGATGGGCAGAGAGGAAGATCACTAGGGCTTGCTGACCAGTTGGGCTAGCCAAGTCAAGAGCATAGTTGGGTGAGAGACCCTGTCTCAGACAAAAGGCAGAGTGACTGGGAAAGACAGGTAACATTGACATCTGTGCTCCACACACATCAGAATATACATACATGTGGGCAGGAAGGAAAATTCCAGACTGTGAATGGAGATATTTACTTTTAGGTATTAAATTTAAAATACTTACTAAGATGGAGATATAAAGCTTGATACTAAGGCTAGCTACAGAGGGTAGTGAGAAAACAGTTGTTCAGATAATTGGTTTGCACAATTTTGTTAAAGTATGGCTAGAAATCAGGTGGGACGGGGAACAGAACAGAGAGTCTGGTCTTATTTTATGCAGAAGGCCTTAAAAACAATATGGTGATGGACCTCAGGAGAAATATTTCCCTTGTCAGTAGCTGCAAAATAAAACATAAGAGGCTCCCGTATGTGTTTTTACATGAGAACAGCAGTTAAAGACCCCTCAACAGCAAGACACATTATGGAACTGGAGCCATAGTACACAAAAATTTAAAATTGCTTTTAATAATCTCTGCCATATGCATTATTGTACTAAAATTATTTTTTCATTATAACTAATGTTCAGGTGAAAATAAGTCAAAAATGAGAAAAGAATCATGAGCTTATGACCTTCCAATGGCATTAGAAAGCATGCTCTAAGGGATTGTCAAGTGTGTTTGTTAAAAAGAATCGTGACTAGAAGAGCAATTTTTGAAATGAAATAACAAGAAATTTGAAAATATTTTATCATATAAAAGATATATAGGACAAGAAAACATAGAACAGTCACTTATAAAGGCTGCATAAGACCTTTTAAGGTTGTAGTATCGTTTATGAAAACACATGACAACTGAGGTACCTGCTACTGCTTCAACAAAAAGTTTTAATCACTCATGTAACTAAAGCTCCTTCCTGGAAAAGCACCCCACCCTCACCCTCAACCCTCAACCCAGTGTCCAGTGCCTCACAAAAGCTTTTCCTTTCCAGGTTTAATTTCCGGGGCTTCCGCTGGATGAAAACCATGATCCACACCATCAAGGAAATTAATGAGAGGAATGACATTTTGCCCAATCACACTCTGGGCTATCAGATCTTTGACACCTGTCATAGCATCTCCAAAGCAATGGAGACATCTTTGGCATTCCTTACTGGGCAAGAAGAATTCCAGCCCAATTTTAGAAATAGCACTGGAAAATTTCTAGTAGGAATTATTGGAGCAGGGGGATCATCCTTGTCGGTTGCTGCTTCAAGAATTATAGGGTTGTATTACATTCCTGAGGTATCTTGGAATATTGTGCTATGTACTTAGAAAGAAATACAAATGTTGTGCAGGACAGTGATGGCTCACCCCTTTAATTCCACAACTCAAAAAGCAGAGACAGGTGGATGTCTGAGTTCAAGGCCAGTCTGGTCAAGGTCCAGGAAATCCAAAGATACACAGAGAAAGGAGGGAAGGAGGGAAGGGAGGGAGGGAGGAATGAAGGAAGAAAGAAAGAAGGAAAGTAAAAAGAAAGAAAGAAATGTAAATACTATGTAAAAATTATTTCAAAAGGCTAAGCTGCAGAAGAGACAACATAGAATGGGCTGGTGCTGCCAGTTACTCTGTTCAGCCAAGCCCAAGCAGTACACACTAAGGCCTATTTAGAGGTGACTTGAGATTGCTCAATCTCCTGGAGCATCTTGCTTGCACTGACAAGATGTGACTCGGTGATATGGACATTGCATCTCACTAGTCACCGTACTCCATGCAATGTGTGGAGCACAGTAAAGCCCTTTCATAAATACTTAATGGTAGATTGATGGCTGGAATAGGAACTGGTTTTTATTTGGATCTCTGTTGATGTTTGCTAGTCATCAGCAAACCTGTCAGTCTAATATGCTAAAATGGGCCTGGGAATTTCACATCAGCTAACCCAATAAATTATTTTAAACCCAGCGAGGGTGGCATATGTCAGCACAAGAATAAGTCATTGCAAAGCATATATTATTAGGGAGATGAAAAGGATGTAGAGTTACTTCAATGGCTTTTTTACTAAAGTGTCAGGATGTATTAATATAGATGAGGAGCAAGCTTACTGGTCCTACTTACTAGGAGAATCCCTCACATAGCATTTCACCTTTCCTTCCCTCCCTCTTTCTTTCTGTCTTTCTTTTTCCTCTTATGATGCTGGGGATAAAATCCAGGAACTGGCTCATGGTAGACAAATGCTGCACTAATATCCCACAACCTCAGCCCAACTTAACTTGGAGGGTTTCAAATGTGAGTGTGAGATGAGCAAAAAAGTCCCGGGGAAAAAGAATCGGAGGAAGGGTGGGGGACTCGGCATCTATCCTAAAGGTGGGCTCAGCTAGCTCATCCAATCTGCAGCTGTTAGGAGTTCTCTCTTCCACTAAACTCTAGTAGAACTCAAGCATAGCCTAGAAACCTCTAAATAGATTTCTGGATAAAGTCTTAAAAAAATCCGGAAGGGAAAAGATAAAACAGATCTTCTGTTTAATACTTTGATATTAAGAAACCTTAAAGTCTAATTTATCATCATGGTAATTTTCTTGTGGGGAAATAAAGACTCAGGAGATCCAAGTAACATGACCTTATAAATAATTTATTAAACCTTAGAAATATGTCATTGCTTCTTAGAAAGACTTGCTTCTACATAATACATCCCATGAATCTGCTGTTTATATGGCTAGAAAAAATATAAACATTAGCCAGTGAAATGCCAAGAATATATATAGAGGGAGGACACAAGAATAATGCAGCATTCATGAAGGATTCAACTGTCTGGGGCTGTAGAGTTACAATATAGAAAATTTATCCTGGAGGTGGTGCATTAGTGAAATGAGATTGAACGGGGAGAAGCTAACATATTTTGAGGTGCAAGTCAGCAACACGGAGTGAACTCTACAGCAAAGATGCATGAGAGAGTGTCCGGAATATGGGCTCACCTGATCTCCATGCTCAGGTACCCCCTAAATGATAAATACAAACAAGGACTACCGAGCAAGTGAGGAAAATATGCTTCTGACATTTATCTATGTACATATTTTTTTTTAAGTTTCTGGAAACTTCACTGGAGAACAGTGTTTAGACTTCCGGTTGATTAACACAGTCTATCATCACTCAGGGCAAGGTTTGGGACCTATGTACTCAGGAGTCCTGACAGATGGAAACTAAAAGAGAGAAACAAGGTCAAAAGGAAAGTATGGGAGCAGAGGAGACAGCAGGAAAGGATGCAGGAGAAACACACTGGCACTCGCTCCGTCACCGCTGCTAAAGCTGATGAAGTCCCCATATCCTGAGTCAGAAGAGTCACCAGTGTGCAAGAGAATAAGGGAAACTGCCAGGGCCTCCCTAACAATGCTCTGGTCCCGCCCACAAAAGCAAGCCTTTGAATGTCTTAATCTTAACGTGTAGCAGTCCTGACACCCTTTGCAGTGATATGGCAACCAAAGTGTCACCTGGGATAGTCCCCACTCACCAGGTCAAAGCACCCACAGAAAGTCATTGTCCAGAGAAGGATGTGAGGGCCAAGAGATAACTAACTATTCGGGTCCCTCCCTCTTGGAATATTCTAAAGCTGTCATTTAAGATTTCACTCTGGCTTCCTAATAAACTATCACCATTTTCAATTGTAGGTGGGCTATACTTCTTCCTGTCCGATTCTTAGTGACAAATTCCAGTTTCCATCTTATCTTCGTGTGGTACCCAGTGATAAGATCCAGTCTGAGGCCATGGTGAATCTCATCAAACACTTTGGTTGGGTCTGGGTAGGTGCTATTGCAGCTGACGATGATTATGGAAAATACGGAGTAAAATCCTTTAGGGAAAAAATGGAGAGTGCCAACCTCTGTGTTGCTTTCTCTGAAACCATCCCCAAAGTCTACTCCAATGAGAAAATGCAAAATGCTATTAAAGAAATAAAGAAGTCCACAGCCAAAGTTATTGTGCTTTTTTCAACTGACATTGACCTCAGCCCCTTTGTGCTGGAAATGGTTCATCATAACATAACTGACAGGACCTGGATAGCCAGTGAAGCCTGGATTACCTCAGCGCTCATTGCAAAGCCTGAGTACTTTCCATATTTTGGAGGAACTATTGGATTTGCAATACCAAAAACTAATATACAAGGATTAAAAGAATTTCTTTATGATGTACACCCTAGCAGGGATCCAAATGATGTCTTGACCATTGAATTCTGGGAAACTGCTTTTAACTGTACCTGGCCCAATAGCAGTGTGCCTTACAATGTGGACCACAGAGTGAATATGACTGGGAAGGAAGACAGATTGTATGACATGTCTGATCAGCTCTGCACTGGAGAGGAGAGGCTGGAAGACCTGAAAAATACCTATCTGGATATATCTCAGCTCAGAATCACAAGCAATGTGAAACATGCTGTGTATGCTATGGCTTATGCCCTGGATCGTCTCAGTAGATGTGACATGGAGGAATCAGAGAGACCAAATAAGCAATGTTCACACATACCTGACTTTGAGCCCAAGGAAGTAAGTTATTTTACCCTATGATATAACAAGAGGAAAAGTCAAGTTTTTGCAGCCAAGTTCATACCATTAAAACTACTACAATTTTATAACATCCCCGCTTATCATATTGATTTGTCTAAATGTCTAGACTGTTCATTTTAAGTCCTCATTTGCTACCAGATTATTAGATTTATTGTCAATGATTTAAAACCCTGTCCCACAAAGCAAACTATAATAATGCCTTTTACAAAATAGGTTCTTTTTCTTTACAGAAACTAAATTTAAAGGTATCTAGAAGTATAACATGATTTAGTCATTCTGGTTTCTTCATATTTTTTCCTGCTTCCTGTATACAGTATGGGACTTGTACTCTTAAGATAACTGCTTCAGTTCCAAAACATCATATTCATGTTAGGCAAAGACATGTACGTCCCTCCAGTTTAGAATGATTTCTGAGCATTATATATAATTTTCTTTATACTCCAGGACTTTTATTTTAATCATTGGTCTTATCTATCTTGAGTGAAAAACTGGAAGGTGAAGTCTGCCTACAATATAGGAGGAGCCACACAAAAGCATGAATGTCAGGAGGTAAAGACTATAGGCCTTATCTGGGAGATTCACATCCATGTTGCCTGTCCTTTATCTCCTGTCAAACAATTCATGTTGGTACCCAGTAGTCTGAGTGGTTTCACCCAGATTTCCTGCTTATTTCCATCCTTACGTGCCTTTTACTAGAAATACAGAGTTTGAGTTTCCTGCCCTGGCCATGTCAGCCCTGCAAGAGGCTCATTTAGCATCTCTGATTTGTTATTTCTTCCCTGCCTGCTCCTCATCACTTTGCTCTTAATATCACACTCTGTTAATTTAATAGAGCCACAGTGCCTGGGACCCTTTGCCTCTCATCCTCAAATTGAACCACTGTGTTCAGAGCTGGCTCTTCTTAGGCCTTCAGCAGTCCTCATCCAATCTAGGGTGGTTCTTTGTTTTTGTTTTTGTTTTTGCAGGAATTATTTATTGACAATTTATTATATGAAACAATTAATACTTATTTTTTAATTTTTTTATTATGAATAAAGAAGCCACATTTTCTATCCCTTTACATTCTTAATCAGGATCCCTTCCCCTTCCCATCACATCAAGTCATTCTTTCTTCTCCACATCTCCCCATTTCCCCCCATGGGCAGGCGATCCCAAGGTCCCAAGGTCCCAATATTGCTTAGTTCAGCCTCCACTCCTGGCAAATCCAGTTTTCTCCCCTCAACATCAAGACTGAGTCAGGTGTTAGGATGGTTCTTTGAGGGTTTTTCTTTTCTTGATACTTTGTGTTGAAGATTTATTTCCTTTTACTCTACCTTTAATGTGCATGAGTGTTTGCCTATGTGCATTTAAGGGCACTGCAAGCATGACTACACCCACAGAAGTCAGAAAAGAGAGCTCAGATCTCCTGGAACTAGAGCTATAGACATTGGAAAGCACCATGTAGGGTCTCGGAACCAAACCTGTGTCCTCTGAAAGAGCAACAAATGCCCTTAATCACCATTCTATTTCCCTAACCTCTTATACTTAGCACGTAATTAGCACTGGTCAGGAATTTTTAGACTGATTTTCAAGTTGGGTTTGTCTAATTTTTATCATGATTAGGTTGAACATACACATTATTTGGAAAAATAACAGATGATATTGTATCTGATTGGGGATTCATTTTATTTTTGCAAATAAATGTTTTGTCTGCATGTATGTATGTGTACCACAAGCATCCTTAGTGCCCATGAAAATCAGAAAATGGCACTGGATCACCTGGAACTGGAGTTATAGGTAATTATAAGCTGCCATGTCACTGCTGGGAATTAAATCTTGATCATCTTCAAGATCAATAATTCTATAACTATCTGAGACATTTCTCCATCCCTAATTGTGTTTGTTTTAAGTACCGCATATCAGAGTTCAAATGATATAATTATCTTTCATTATTGCTGTCAGGTGATGTCACCATTTTCTCACCAGAAAAATACTGTTTCTCTACTGAACTAATAGCTATCTTGGAGGAGTCAAGTGCGGTGACTCATGCCTTCTGTTCCAGCTGAGACAGTATTGGTATGGGTTCAGTGCTACCACTGGCTACACTGCAAGTTCCAGGCCCACCAGAGAGAGAGAGAGAGTAAGGTCCCTCTCTCAAAAATAAGAACAAAATGACAACGGTAATTGTCTCACTAGGGAATATTTTCCAGCTGTAAAACTGCCTTTCACCATATTTTCCCCCATCAATTTAGCCATCTATTTCACATTATTCTTGCCCCAAGTACCTACTCCTTTGCTGCTTGAAAAAATGATTCTTTTGCCATTTCTCTCATTTCATCCACAGATTATCTGAAATTATATTTTTACCCTACAAATTCTGAATATCAAGGTCAACTCAAACTTCTGTAATTTATTTATTTTACTGTCACAGATCTGACTGTTGGAAGCCACTTTGAGTAGACTCTTGGTCCTTTTTATTAACTTCCCTCGATCATTTCTAAGAACTTCCTATTTTTAAAACTTTCAAACATTACAGCTTTATTTATTCGTTCTCTGCCCCAGCTTTAGTGTCAGCTCTTTCTGTAGCTTGTGGCCTTTCCAGTTACTGAAATAGAAACAAAACAGGATCTGAATGGCAAGGATGCCGATTAGATTACCAACTTGAGCCAACCTAAAATTACCAGGTAAAAGGGACTGAAGAATTGATCAGATCGTATTTCACTGTGTCTGTAAGGACTTGTCTTGATTGGTGGTTGATGTGGGGGAGCTCAGCTCACTTTGAGTGACACCATCTCTAGGCTGGTGACTGGACTTCATAAGAAAGGTAATTGACCATATTCCAGACAGCAAGCTAGTAAGCAGTAGTTCCCTGTGGTGTAGTTATGCCTTCAGGTTCTTAGCCTGATTTTCACAAACTGTGGATGGAAATGTAAACCAAATAGCTCTTTCTTTCACCAAATTGCTTTTGGTTGAGGTATTTGTCACAGCAATAGAACAAGAGATATGTTCACTGGTACCAAAAAAGCTATGACAAATGCACAGATAAATTAAGTTATATTTTAGATGTCAACAATATCATTTTACAGATACACTGAATACTTTTTGTCATGATAAAGAATACTCTTGCATCACGAATGATGATTCTATAGCTTATCTGAACAATGAAATGCTAAATTTAAACAAAGTGAAACAGGCTTTAAAGATGATGTAGAGATCATATAGTGTCAAGATGAAAATCAGTCGTTGTCCATCGTGAGGATGTTCATAGCACCTTAAAAAAAAATAAAATAAAAAAATAAAAAAAAAACTAAGTCCTTCCAGTATACATAACATATTAATAGGAAAGCCTGGTGGTGGCAGTCCTTAGTCCCATGCCCACATTTCTTTTCTGCTGACTTACTGTGTATCTTTAAAATAACTGTAAGTGAAAATTAGGTATATGTTCAGAAGAATAAAAAGAGTTTGAGTAAGACAATTGGAGGTGTGGCTAAGCATTCTTAGACTAATTGAACCTCTCACCTTCTTCTAATTACAAAATAGTGGAACAAGCAAATATGGAACAAAATAGAACTCAGTGAAGTAAGAATGATGGACAAGTCCAGGTCAGCCTCTGAGCTCAGCCAGCCTGAGTAGTCTGGTCTAACTAGAGTGTGTACATAGCCAGCACCCAGTGGCTTTAATTGCTTGCCTTATACCTCTCTATTCTAGACTCTTGTGAAAATAATTCCATCCATATCAGCCTTCCATTTAACACCGGAAGAGTTTCAATTCAGCACACTGAGTGCATTTAAATATTTGAAAGAGAGGAGAAGCTGGATGTGATAATGCAGGCCTGCAATTCCAGTGGGCCAGCCTGGGCTATACAGTGAGGATGGGAGCAACAGATGGATAAAATTAGCTTTTTTACTTCTATTTGAGCCACTTTACCTCTTTAAAGAAAAAAAAAAGGTGTGCTTAGATAGTGGTGTGTTTGAAGTATTCTTTCATCATCATTTTAAAAAGTTTCAGGCAGGCATAAGTAATTTTAGTGCATTTTCAGAAAAGTGACCTCAAAAGTATATTGCTGTATGTCAGACAAGAATGTGAGTTAAACTGGGAACTTAACAATTACAAATGAAATAGAAATCGGATGTCTGCCTGCTTTCTTACTGACAAATAAAAAGAAATATATCTTAAAACATTAAAAATGTGTCAATGCAAAGTATTTGTTTAACAAAAACAAAATAAATACACAGTCGACTTATGCTTCAAGCTTATTTTACCAAAATGGCTAGAAAACCTTTGAAATTCTGTTATTTACATTTCTAAATCCTTCTGCCTCTGTGTCTTCTCCTTGTTTTACTTCTGCTACTTCCCTTCCTTCTTCCTTTTGAGACAAGTTCACTCTGCGTACCTTGTATCAATCAGTCTGTGGGATTAGACGCACGCCCAATACTCACCTGGCATTTCTAAAGTCAGGGGAAATATAGGATGGTAGAGAACCATATCCTACCATCAAAAAATCACAAGCAAGTAAAACTGTGGGAAGGCTGGTCCAGGGAAGGGTCACAGTGTGGAAGTCTTTAACAATTTATTTGTTTGACTTTTGATTGGGGGCGGGGACATTTCGTGTACTTGGCAATCTAAGTTAAATTTTTATAATTCCTGACATATATTTCATTCAAATTGAGGAGACTAGACAGAAAAAAGGCAGAAGAGAAATCAAAGGCCAGGTGACAGAAAATAGCCTCAGGAGAGAGTGATACCTGTTAGCATTTTGAGCGTGGAAGGATGGAACACGCTGACATGCTGCCAGGAAGCCATGTTGAGTTTATTGGGGTCTGGATATCCAGGGAATGGGTGGGGGAGGGGAGAAGGAAAGAGAAAAAAAGAAGAAAGAGAGAGGGAGAGGGGTAAGAGAGAGAGGTTCTTGCCACGTGATGCCTTTCTTTAAAGGATAACCATGTAGGTAACCTTTATGCTAAAGAAAGCATGTTTTTAACCTATTTAAAGACAATAAAGTAAAGTGTGTGTTAGAGAAAGGTTTTTTTTAAATAGGATTCTTGTCAATTCTATCTTTGATCTTGTAGATTTAATACCAGTCCCATGAACTGCTATACCACCAGCCATGCCCTATTCCTCACTATGGAATCTTAGAATGCAGACATATACTCTCACAGCAACTTTCTGCTAATCTTTAATTCCCTAGCTAAAGTAAACAGTTTCTGAGAAATGAAGAATGTCCAGTTTCTTAAGTTAACTAGCCATTGCCTCCTCTATGCTCCTTCAACATATTTTAGAAAATAGCAAATATTGTGTGAGGAAATTTTTCCTGGGGAGATATAACACACACATTTATTCACCCCAGATAGTAAGCCCACAACAGACCAGTATGGATACTTCTAAAGTCCAACTTAGTGTATTAATGAATTGTACTGATGTTACTTAAAGGAATATGGATGAGGGAACAGAAATGATTTAAAGGCAATTGCATCACCAAGACCTATTTCAGCATGATTGACAGCTCACAAAAACAGGGAACCTGGAGCATACTGAACAGCCTTCTATAATGGGTCCTTTCTCTGTTCTTCCAACCAGCTCCCCCAAAATAAAATAGGTCTTATTAACTATAAAATCTTGGCCTATAGCTTAGGCTTCTTCCTAACTAGCTCTTATAGCTCAAATTAATCCATTTATATTAATCTATGTTCTACAATGTGGTATTACCTCTCTTCCTAAATGTTCCTCTACAATATTGGGCATCCATCTTCAGCCTACATATCTGACAGACTTTTTATGAAGCAGAATTTTGAAGGACTATCCAACCTTATTTGAGCCATGTTTGTCAGTAGCCTCCTTCTGTGTCTTGCTTATATAATTTGGACAGCATTCTGTGTAGTTGAGGCAAGAGGCATTTCTTTGCCCAGTGGCTAACTTTGCCACAAAGAAAGCCAACTCCATATGGAGGATCTTCAATGACCATCACCTATTTTGAACTAAATCTGTGCTACCAGGATCAGACATGTGTCTCACTGTCATGAAAAGCCTTATGTTGTTAAAACATTTTAAATACCATATTCTGTAGGTCTTTGAAGTGTTTGAAGATCATTTATCTATTTAAAATATGTCGTTTTATAACCTTGAAAACATACCCACCGTGACTATAAGTGTAATTGGCAACATGACTAATTTACTAACCTGTCTTTATTATCCTAAATAGCTTTCAAGGACTAAAACTTTACATTATATTTTTAAATGAGATGTATGGGTACAATATCTTTTAAAAGAGTAGAAACATATATAGAGTATGTAAACCCAAAAATAATTTTTGATTTGTTTCAATATACAAAAATTTTTACCAATGTAAAATATTTGAGACTAGTAATTGTTTAAAAGTAGACTCCACAATTCACGATTTTATTCTATCATTTCTACACTATATCATCCCTTTTTCCTTCCAAAAGAGATTCCTAAGTCTAATATTCTTAGTTTATCCTTTTTCCGACCATTCCCAATAGAAATGTGCAACCAACCCCATAAATGATGGCAGAGGCATTCTGAGAGGTGGGATCACTTGAGCTACTTATCTTTGTGTCTAGTCCCTTTGCTCTGAAAACAAACTTATACATCTGCATTAATACAAGTATGGAGTGTGCAGTGTGCACAAGTCAGTTAAAGATGATTTTTGGTTTTATGTTTGAGCAGGTAAAAAGTATCTGTTAACTTTATGTTTCTTTGGACTGTATAACCAAACCTATATCCATGCCACATGAAATGATGATATGGAATAATAAGTCATGAGGACTCTGTAGCCAGCAAGATATATCATGTCTCATTTAGTTTCAAAGCTGTTCCCCTAGCACAGAAATCAGCATATATATCATCTGTCTTGTAATCTTTCTTGATTTCTTTTGTTATGTCTGTGGCCAAGATTTTCAGGAAGTCTTCCATGATCAAATCTAATTTTCATTAATTATAAAGAGAATCATAATTTTTTGTTTCATGTGGAAACAAAGACATAATCTCTCTCTCTTTCTCTCTCTCTCTCTCTCTCTCTCTCTCTCTCACACACACACACACACACACACACACACACACTCCAACATATATTTTGACTTCTATTTTGAAGTTAAGACATTTTAAAAATGTATAGGTTGGTTTAATCTAGCAGTTTTTCTAATCCAATTTCTTTTAGCAGCAATTTTTGTTTGTAAGCATTTAAAAAACTTAGTCTATAGAGTACCAGCAGTATCCAGACAGCCTGAGTATTTCCTACCCTCGTGGCTTATTTTCTTTATATTACATTACTCTCTCTTTAAAGTCTTTATTTTTAAACTATTTTTTCTATGACTATTTGTTGCCATTTTTTACTGTATTTGTTTAAAAGTTTTCACAGTCTGAACCTGACTTTCTGCCTGTCCACAGTGTTTTGCTGTTAACAGCATGAGCCAAACCTTAAATGGTAAAGCCAGCCACAGTGCAGCTCAGTTTTGCACATGTTCCTCCCCGAGATGGTAAGAGCTGAGCCTCGTGCCCACAGGTCCTGACCAGGAAGCCACATTTATCTGCCCCAGCTCTAGGAAGTTTCTGTGTGCATACTGCAGCATGCATTTCTACCTAGTCTCCTGCTGTGGAATACTTCCAGCTGCTCATAGTGGAGTCTTTCAAATGAGTCACTGCTCTGTGTACATGCCTCATGCTGGAAGCCAGATGTAGAGTCTTTCTCTGCTCTGTCAGCCAGCTCCCGAAAAAAGTAAAACAGGACTTCTTATTAATTATGAAAGCTTGGCCTATAGATCAGGCATCTTCCTAAGCAGCTCTTATAACTTAAACTGACCCATTTATATTCATCTGTGTTCTATCACATGGTGTTACCTTTCTTCCATCTTGCACCTTTTGCTTCCTCTCTGTCTCCTGCCATCTCCCATAGGCTTAGATTTCTCTCTCCAGAAGTGCTGCCTATACCTCCTGTCTGTCTATTGGTTATTCAGCTTTTTCTTACACCAAACACAGCAACACACCTTCACATAGTCCATAAATATCCCACAACATTTGAGCAGCTCAAAGGAGTATCCTCTCCTAGTTTGTCTTCCAGGCAGCCCTGCGTCTTCTTCGAAGCTTGGCTTCTTTGCATCTTCTTTGCACTTGAACTCAATTAGTCCAAGAAGGACTCTCAGCTTTCATTGCTCGCTCTGGCAGGAAGGAACCTAGGGGATCTGGCCAATTTCAGGGACTTCCTGAAGCTATTTTAAGTTACTAAAGAGCCTCCCTATAAGGATGAAGTGTGCCAATTTGGGGAAAAACAATCTAAACTCTATTGAATTTAACTTTCAGTGCCTGATGATCTATTCTCTCCACCAGACTGAGATTTTCAAAGGAGAGAAATAGTTGTGGATGTTTGTAACCTTACACGAGGAAAGTGGGATGGGAATGAAAAATATTCTAAATATTCTCCTGTCTCTTAATATGGAGACATAATACTGATAAACCTTAGTAAAATCTTATGTTAATCTAACAAAAACACACAATTTTAATATACATCAGAGGTAAATTCAAATTGTCCAGTGGCCAAAGTTAAGAAAAAACAGGTAAGATTAAATTAAGCAAATATTTAACCCAGAATGTCTAAAATATTATTTAATATGTTGTCCTGATATTAAAGTAATAATGTGAAATTATGAATATGGTAGTTTTAATTATTTTTACATTTCTATAATCCAGTATGCATATTACATGCACAGCACATCTTAATTTAGCCAACCACCTTTTTATGTTTGAATTGCCACCTGTGGCTGGAAGATGTCAAAGTTGGTAAGAAAAGGAGGAGTGACAAAATAATAAGAGAGAGTCCCACAATTACCTGGGTTCTATTCTACTTTTTTATAAATGTTTTCTAAGTAACAAAATGTTTACACATTGTTGTTGTTTTTCTCCCTCTTCCTTCTTAGCTACTGGCTTACTTTAAGAAATTAAAATTTACTACCCATGATGGAAGAGTGATACAGTTTGACCTCAATGGAGATCTGGAAAGTGGATATTATGATATCCTTAACTGGCAAATGGATAATGCTGGAGAAATCACCTTTGTCAAGGTTGGAGAATACAAATTTGAAGATTCAAAATTTGAGCTTGTTCTTCCAAAGAACGCAACATTCTTTTGGAACACTGAATCTTCGACGGTTAGTTGGTCTGCCATATTTTTTATTTACATAGAGAGAGATTTATCTTTTCAGGTACTAAATAGATGCAAAACATCTAAACTTTTCACCATATTCCAAATCAACTTTCTTAGTGGAGCAAATGTTTTTCCATGTTGTTGTCTGACTAGTTAGAGTTTAAAGATTCGTGTTACGTTAAAATTCATGAGAATTTTAACATAATTTAGCAATGTATTGATATTTTGAAAATGTTTCAAGAGAACATAGTAATTTTATTTTATCTTCTTTATTAAAATTGAAGTTATATTTACATAATAAAATTGTTTTATAAGTAATTCAAACAAATTTAAAATTTACCAGTAGCACCAAAAATGCATACTAGGTCTTAAATGGTATATGATTTTGTAGGCTTACATTTTCTAGGTTGGTGTTTGTTTGGTTTTGGTTTTTGATTTTTTAGCTGGAGTCTTTCTATGTTGCTCAGGCTGTCAGTACATCTGGCTCAGAAAACATATTTTGTCTATCCTGTAAATAATTATCTCCCCAGATTGATATAGAACTGATTAAAAAATACCAAGTTTATTCTAGATTTCAAGGTGCACATTCATGTAGAATATAAAAATATAAAGAGGCTTGTGCTTGCTACTGAAATTTCTAAATACAGATATCAACAAAACATTCCAAACTGTGCCTGCTTTGTACTATCTTTTTACCTTCACCATTGTTCTCATGGATCAGATCTACTTTTCTTCCTTTCTGGCAGTCAATTAGGATAGATATCAGACTAAAATAATATTTTGGAATGCTTTTACTGTCAATAAATATCTTTCAGTAGTTGACAATGATTATTGGAGTCACAAGTCTCATCAAAACAGGAACAGACTTAGCAAACTGTCTTATCCGCAGCTTCTTATGTAATACTAGTTTGGTCTTCATCACTAAGATTACACAGAACTGTCATTACAGATAGATGGGCATTGCCAGAGTCAGTTACAAGACTAATGTTCAATAGACGCTCTCTCTAAGGTCTCCATGTTGTCATGCTTTGTCTGATTTCTTTGCTCACTACCCTGGGTTCATCTCCCTTATACAGGACACATACCTCTCTGGAAATATATTTAACATCTTTCTTGGTTTCAGAAATAAGACTTTGTTATACCTACTGTGGTTGTCTTTACTAGCTTCCAGATTCTGTATGCACAAAACTGTGTGCTCCAGGGACCCGGAAGGGGATTCGTCAGGGGCAACCCATATGCTGCTTTGATTGCATCCCATGTGCTGATGGATATGTGTCAGAGAAACCAGGTAGAGATGATCACTTTTTCATTAGTAGTAACACACTCAGAATAACTAAGTGTTGCTAGAGAGATCCATTCAAATCTTTTTTATGAAAAGATATAAGCAGCCTGTTGCAAAATTCATGAAATATCTAAAATTATTCAAAATGCAATAAGAAAAAAGGAACATATTAGTTCTTGCTACCAAAGTGAAAAAGAAAAAGAAGACCTACCACCATGAAGCGCATAAAGAAACATCAAGCAAAATATATAAAATAAGAAATATGAATAAATTTCTAAAATTTTCAAACTACTTATTGCTAAAATAGGCTCAACACTAACTATAGATGTAGAAAAGTTCCTGCTTGTGTTTAGGTTCTAAGCACTGAGAGCACCTTCTACTACATGGACCGCTACAGAAGCTCACTCAGTTGCTGCTCTCTGGAGGTAGCTTAGGCAGCCTGGACTTGTGCAGTGTGTTTGGGCAGGTTTATTTATAATTCTACTATTTGTTATTGAAAGAAGAAAAATGCACTTGTCTTTTGTCACATGTCCCTTAATAGTAAACATGTAAAGAGGACAAAATGGTCTGTGATGGAAAACAAGCACCTGTAACCTGCACAACTCCCTGGCTACAGGTTCCCAGTCTCCTCCCAGAATTCCATCCAGAGATGTCAGACCAGAATTCAGAGTGACTAAAAAGAAACACCAGTCTTTACCTGGCTCTTTACATTAACATTGAGTAGACCCACTCCATCACCGGCCACACTCTCACCTCAAGTAGTTCTTTCTTGTTCACTTCCTTTCAGACCCTCCAGACAGGCAGACTTAGCCTCCTCAGCCTTAGGGACCATGGTTGGTGGTTTTGTTTTGCTTCCCACCCTCCTCCTCAGCACTCATTCAAAGAGCATCTGGAGTTGGGACATTTGAATGGGCACACACAATTCTCCTCCACAAGGGGATATTAAATTAGGGACGGAAAACAAAAGGGATTTCCCCAGCTGTGTCTGAGTCCTTTGGAATGTTTCACCTTAGTAGTTGTGACTTTCTCATTGATAGCAGTTCTGGGGTTGATAAGGATGCCTACTTCTTTCCTCAATAGACAGATGAGGAGAGCATCACTGGCAAAGACCAATTCAAGAGCGTCTGAGGTTAGGAAGAAATGCTCAATCCCTAAAATTAAAAACAACTCTCAATCTGGTACAGCATTTGTAGGCTAATCCCTAAGAATTTTTAAGATCACACACACACACACACACACACACACACACACACACACACACAACTTGCTCAAGTCTCTAACTGTCTTGAACTGTTTACAGTTAAAAAAGTGACAACTGGATTCTCTTGCAATCAATTCTCTGCTCTTTCCCAATAGGCCAACGGGAATGTGATGCATGTGGGGAAGATGACTGGTCCAATGCAGACAAGAGCAAGTGTGTGCCCAAGGAGGTGGAATTCCTCGCTTATGAGGAGGCCCTGGGCTTCACCCTTGTCATCCTCTCCATCTTTGGGGCCCTGGTGATCTTGGCAGTCACCGTGGTGTATGTGATCTACAGGCACACTCCCTTGGTGAAGGCCAATGACCGGGAGCTGAGCTTCCTCATCCAGATATCTCTGGTCATCACGGTGCTCTCATCCATGCTGTTCATAGGCAAGCCACTCAACTGGTCCTGCATGGCCCGCCAGGTCACTCTGGCACTGGGCTTTTGCCTCTGTCTGTCTTCCACTCTCGGGAAGACTATTTCTCTCTTTTTTGCCTACAGGATTTCTGTATCCAAAACTCGGCTCACATCCATGCACCCCATTATTCGAAAACTCATTGTGCTGGTCTGTATGTTAGGGGAGATTGCTGTATGCTCAGCTTACTTGGTGTTGGAGCCTCCGAGGATGTTCAAGAACATTGAAATTCAAAACGTAAAGATCATCTTTGAATGCAATGAAGGTTCTATAGAGTTTCTATGTTCCATATTTGGGTTTGATGTCCTTCTGGCCTTACTGTGTTTTCTCACTACCTTTG
>PVIH01018912.1:0-37023 GCA_004025045.1 Sigmodon hispidus
AAAGAAGGAAAAAAATGCAAAAAAAAAAAAAGAGAGAACTCAAGAACCCAAAATCTTGAATAACCCAATCAAAAATGGGGTTCAGAACTAAAAAGGTAATTCTCAGCAGAAGAATTACAAACGGCTGAAAGACAGGTGAAAAAATGTTCAACATCTTTAGCCATCAGAAATGCAAATCAAAACAACTTTGAGATACCACCTGACACCTGTCAGATTGGCTAAGATAAAAGACACAGATGCCAGCCTATGCTGGAAAGGTTGTGGAGCAAGGGGAACATTCATCCATTTTTAGTGGGAATGTAAGCTTGTTGAGACATTCCCGAATGCAGTATGGTGATCCGAGGGTTCTTAATCACCTACATGCTCAGTGAGTGGTTCGACTGTTCTCCTGAGGTTTTAGCGTTATGATGACAGTCATCCCCTCTTGACCACTCACCTCTCTGCTATGTTCCCATTGACTTTGCTGTTTCCCTGCTGCTATTGCACCAGCTGTGTACTGGGGGCTGTGCTTTGAACTAAAGGCAGGAAGCCATTTCAGGGCTGGGTTTCAGGAGGTGGAAGTCACCTTCTGACTTCTGACCTCTGAACTGTGCTTTAGGAACTCCTCTGCTGTCTTGCTGCTATTAAGCCAGTTATGGTCTGTACAGACTCTGTTCCCTACTGGAGCTTAGTTTCTTACGTCTGCGGTATGTGCCCAGGACAAAGAGACTCAGCTGTTTCCCAGCTGCTAATTTCCCAAGTGTTTGTAAGGTGGGCAGTACTCTGTGCTGCAGTGGAGTGGCCGTTCAGGGCCTGAATTCAGGTGGCGGCTGGCTGTGTGAATTTTCATCTCTGCCATCACTGTTCTCTACATTCTCATCAAGCTTTGCTCCCTTTGTTCTTTTAAAATAATAATAAATATGAAGAACTGCTCAATTGCCTTTTCAATTTCCATTTCCCTGATGACTTGTAGTGTTGAGTGCTTTTAATGATCCATTGATCACTACTGAAATTATTCTTTTAAAAATTATGCTGTAAACCCTTTTGATAAACATATTAATTGTATATATTAAAACAATTATAGCACAATGTGATATCTCTGTCTCTGGAACAGAATTACCCAAACACAGTCACCTCCCTTTATCTTTGTTTGAAAAATAGCTATGCTTTACCCTGAGAAATGACATGAAATATTATTTAATCTATCATTGTTTCTAAACTGAGGTTTTTCAAGTTACAGTGTAACGAGAAAAAGCAAAAACAAGAAAATCCTAAAACAAAAAAAGGAAGCATTTTTGTGTTGAGACAGTGGTGGTGGTTGATTACTATCCAACTACTGATGCTTCTCCACCTATGACATAATTTGTACTTTTGACATCTATTGCTTATCAGATTATTAGCAAACTTTATAAACAGATTTCCTATGGTTCTTCCACCAAAACATTGTGGAACTCAATTTTTCTTTTACTCAAAACTAAACCCATAAAATATTTGTAAATTACACATTCACTATATAAAAAATTAAAGTCGAAAGAGCCTAAGTGCTAAGGCAGGCCCAGAAAGGAGTAGTGGCTGTTACTGAGTTCTGATTTCTGAACTTTTAGTCTTTCTGTTATACTGCTAGTAATTAACTAAAATGCCAGCACTCTGCCTCAGTATATGCATAATATATTTTACACTAAACTGTAATACTATGGTGTTTGGCAGTAAGCAACATTGGGGCTGAAGCCAAGCCTCTCAGAGAAATTTGATTTGGACAGCACCACAGATATGTATGCCCAATCTACTGGAAGTCCAATCAGGTGGATCTTAAAATTATAGAGAAGAAATAAACTTCTAACAGGATTACAAAACATGCTTTACTGAAATGCACATAATCAAGTGAATCTTGGGCAAGAAAGAGAAACATTCAAGTCTTTCAACTAAAAGTCACAAGACACTAAAAAATGATTACTGGTATACTTAAGAATAGATAGTACATTACTTTTTAAAAAAATACTGATTATTTTATGGTAATAATAAACATGAATTAACTGCTTCTACATTTGTGATGTCTTAGAGTTGGAGTCATAAACTCTAACATTTCACTTCTATTTCATACTGTTCGAGTGATGACAGGAAAATTGAGAATTATTTTTTGTTTTCAACAAATTGTGTTTGTTATACTCAATATAGAATGTATCTTCATATATTATTAGCATAAAGACACATTCTATATTTTTTGGTATTTTACATTTAAACAAACATGGTTAAGTAATGTTTTCCTAAGGTAAAGATCATATTTAAAAAGTTTTTATATTATTATATACATATAATCATGATAGTTTTTCTAATATAGTCATGAATATAATTATTACTATATAGTATAAAGACTTACTGACTTTCTTTAGATGACAACTTTTTAAATATACAATTAGTCTTGAGAATTTCATACATATGTAATGAGGATATACTCCCCAATTTTCTCCAATTTGCTATCATAAACAGAAACACTTCCCCCTCCCACTCATGCATTCCTTTGTACTGTTGTGTTTTGATAATTAACAAAGTCTAATTTGTACTGCCCATACGTCTTTGGATGTCAGCCTGCTCGTTGGAGCATTGGAAACCTCCACATGTCTACACCTTAAAAAAATAGAATGATTCTTCATCTCTGGAATCTATCATCCACAATAGATCCTTAATAAGGAGAGGCTCCTGGAGAAGACCTTCTCCCACCTATTTTGGAGTTGGAGCTTTTTTCTGCTTGTGCAACCACAACTGCATTATTTTGAGTGCTAATGTCATGCCATGTCTAGGAAACAGCCTGTCACAGCACAACTCCACATCACCATCTCTTAAATCTTTTCTACCTTCTCTTCCATGATGTTTCCTGTGTTTCATGGCACACAGAGTTGATAAAGATGTGCCACTGAGGGCTGTGTGCTTAGTCTTTTATTCTCAGCACTTTGACTAGTTATATGTCTTTACACTGTCTACTGTCTACCACAAAAGAAACTTCCCTAGTAAAGGTTTGAGAACAGCCAGAATCTATGGATCTCAACATAAATATTTAGAAGGCAATAATTTAAACATGGTAATTTATCAAAATAACAACAGATGGTTTAATCATGAGACCTCTGATCTCTCCAGCCAAATTAGCTTTTAATCAAGATTATTGAGCCAGGTATGAAATTCCCTCCTGTGAAACAGACCTCCCTCAAATAGAATCAGATCACACTTAGTTACCCCATAATTGTCATGATATTATTCACTAGCTAGCACATCTTGCCTGGAAGGTTAGCATTACAAATTGCAGGGTCCTGTGCTAAGTAATACTGTTGATGCCTATTTGTTTCTTAGCAGTTTACAAAACACTGTCTATTATGATGAAAGCTTGTCAACAGAGAATTTTACTGGTCAGTTTAAGATTGATTTCTCTGTCCTGCCGCCAAAATGTGTTGTTGGTAACCAAGGGCAATAGTAATAGCCTGTGTTATTTGATAAGCCCCTATGGCCTCCCTGATCCATAACTCATTGGGAGGTATCCCATGACTTGAAGTGTGATTTTTATTTAATAGTTAATGTCTTCTGAGTGTGTTATTTTTACCATTACGGTTAGTCATTTAAAGAGGTCTAAGAAAGTATAAAAAAATAAAAATGGTAAGAATTAATGTATGTACTTCCTTAATGACTCTAAATAGTTATGGTCTCAATTCTCTCATTATGGCTTACAGTAGCCCTTTTTTGTTGTTGTAGATTTTTTTCAGAAGAATTTTTGTTTTAATATAAGTTTATTTTTAAACATCATTAGTAAGTTTTGTCTTGAAGCATAATGACCTGCTCAGTTATGGGATTTTGACAGTTTTCCCATTACCAGAATTTATTTCTGCCTTTGGTGTGAGCCTCAAATCTGACCAGGGAGAAGTTAGTCGACCCCCATAGCAGTTGTGCTCCTACTGGAACAATGGAAATACCTTGCCTGGTAGGTTAGTATTGGAAACAACAACAACAATAACAACAACAAACAATTTTTACCTGTACTCCCCAGCATCATTTACAGCATTATTTAGTACTATAAAAGTCAGCCAGCAAAGAGGAAGGTTTTATCTCAATTCCAGATTTATTACTTAATAATTTTGCATTCAAGGTTTGTGGTATAATAGATGTATGTCAAATTATCAAGAGTCATAGGAAAGTGGGCATTATTTGATGGCCTCCTGAGTCTCCTTGACCAATAATTCCTATGCAAGCTGGTACTAGCATTTAAAAATATATTAATTGTATGACAGTATTATCTATCCTTGTTATGTCTCTGTCAACAAACTCTCTTTATGATTTTTAATTGGTTAACCAGACTGTAGATTTTTCTGGGGCTTTTTTGTAGTTTTGATTAGCTACCTCATCTTATCCCCAATTCTTTCTTAAGCCAACATCTTCCTGTTTGAATTCTTCTGTCTCTATTACTACCCATTTCCATCTATTTACTTAGTTTCTTCTACATCTTATATTTCTTACAATGTCCCTTTCTAGTTTCCTGACTTCTTGAGGATCTCCAAGTTAAGCACATTAAAGCAATGAGTTGAGGTTAGAATCTACACATTAAAAAAAAGAACACTCAGCCTGGATTACTTGATTTAGTGTATTTCTCCCCCTTTTTATTCACTTTTTTAAAAGCTGAATAAAATTTCATTGTGTATATGTTCTAGATAGTCATTATTAATTAATCAGTTAATGGACATTTAGATTGCTTCCATTTCCTAGCTATTAAGAGACCTACAAGCGACATGGATATGTAAAAGTCTCTGTACTAGGATGTAGACTCCTTTGGTTACATGGCCAGGAATATAATTGATTCATGGGATAGTTCTTTTTCTAGTTTTTATAGTAACTTCCAGAGTTACCTTCAAAGTGCCTATACTAGTCACATTCTTCCAGCAGTGTACAAGGGTTTCTTGATCCTTTTATTTCATGACAGAATTTGTAGTTATTTGTATCTTAATTATATCTTATCTTTATTTTATACTTATTATAACTTACCAAATTAAGAAAATGTTTCCTGAGGGTAATATCCTACCTTTAGAACATATAAACATTATCCTCTAACATCTTGAAGATGCTTTTCTCTTATCCTCAGCCATGAATCAATCTGAGACTATATCCTCTTCCACTCTTGTGTCCTTGTGTTTGTTTTAATTGATATCTTTTATATTTCTTTACCACACTACACTTTAAAGCAATTTGATTATGATATGTCAAAATGCTTCCTCCAGTTTCTTTTCTTGTCATCTATCTGGATTGACTTTCTGAAACTCTCTTCAACAAATCTTACACTTAAACAATAATAAATTATGTGTCATTTCTAATGTACAACACATTTTATCTTACTTTACCCCAAATGTCACGAATCATTTTAGGAATACTCTTCTTTGCATTCATTCTTAGATTCTAGGGACAAAATTCTTTGAAACTTAATAATCATGATAACATCTTTCAAAGCTCTGTACATATGCTGGTGTAGATGATGCTACTCTATATCCATATTATTATGTTATCACTTTGACTTCATTACCTTTTATAACATGTCACTTAAAGTTAAATAGGCATAAGGTTATTCAGCATATTACAAAATATTTCTAGCTGGTTTAATGTTTAAATATGGACATATATAAGGCAGATATTCAGAGAAAAGTGAATTTATCTTTAATTATAAAAAGAGGTAGTGATTAGACAGGGAAATTGATAGTGAGAAGGTTGGTTAAAATTTATTCTTTATTTATAAAACATAGCGCTGTGGACAAAGGTACCAACCTTAGTCGCCACAAGTGTTTCCATCCAGAAAGACTAGAAAGGAAGAGTAAGAGTATTATCAAATCAGACAATATACAACTGTGGAAAGAGATAGAGAGGGAAAACAAATACACACACACAGATACACACAAATACATATATATACACAAATAGACACATACACCCAAGCACACACACACACACACACACACACACACACACACACACACACGTAACCTTGGGGCTAATAATATTCTACACAGGACTTAGATTAACAACATCTCCACACATTGTCAGAGATGTGAACCTCCTGTTGAATAGTTGGTCAGTGTAGTCTAAGTGACTCCCAAATATAGCTCTTGTGCTTTATAGGTTTTGAGGGTAGGCCCTCATTGCCAAAAACATCACACACATAGGACACAGATTTGGATGATTTCAACTTGATCTTTTCTGCCTCTTCCTGCCATCTGGTTTCCATGGTAGCTGAAAATACAAAGGCTGCCCCAAAAAGAAAGCAAATAGTCCTACCTAGTTGAATCGCTTATGAATAAGAATAGTCAATGAAACTCGGATATTGGTTGTCATCAAGAATTGTAAAATTGAACTTGAGGCCCACTTAATAGCAAGGAAATAATACTTGGTACTGAAAACTCTGGAGCTAATGAAGTTATGGGCATTAGAAAAAAACCCACTATCATTTTTCTACATTATCATATATACACTCTAAAGCTTATCCTTAAGTCTGAAGATATCTGTAGATACAGACACTCATCAAACAAACTTCTTTTTATCAAAAGGAAATTATTATAGAAAGTGAAAGCTGGACAGATGCATAATTCAACAGATCTTGAGGAGCACAGCCCCAATATATTCATTTATATTGCATCTCCTTTTATTGTGTGCTTCTG
This sequence comes from Sigmodon hispidus, assembly GCA_004025045.1. Taxonomy (NCBI): domain Eukaryota; kingdom Metazoa; phylum Chordata; class Mammalia; order Rodentia; family Cricetidae; genus Sigmodon; species Sigmodon hispidus. The sequence goes on from PVIH01018912.1 coordinate 6,657, forward strand.
TGGCTCAGGGAATCTCTGGGAAGAGATGGTAGAGATACTCTGTGCCAGAATACCATCAAGCCTGTAGTGCAGTAGTCTATTCTAGGAACATCTGCACAAACATGACCAAAACAATAACCATAAGATTGAACATGAAATATCAGAGGAGGGAAAATTTTGCTTCCCAGTCTTAGAAAATGCACTACTGGCAACTAATGACTTCTTGAATAAGGAGAATTTACCTCCTCCAGGAATAAGCCTCCTTACTGGTTATTCAAAACAACATAGTCAGACATGAAACCATAGACACCCCTTGTAGTTTGAATGTAACTGAATTCCATAAACACTTAGTGGAATTCTTAGGCAGTGTGACTTTCTTGGAATAGATTTGTGAAAGTGCATGTCACTAAAGGTAGGTTTTGAAGCTTCTAATGCTCAGGATACCACCCAGTGTTTCAGTTGATTTCCTTCTGCATGCAAGATGTACAATTCTCATTTAGTTCTCCAGTACCCTGCAAGTATGCATGTTTCCATGTTCCCTGGCATGATGATAATAAACTAAAACTCTACAGCTATAAGTGAGCTACTCTGATTAAATGGGGTATTTTTGTAAGAGTTGCTCTGGTCATAGTATCTCTTCACTGCAATAGAAACCATAAGATATACACAAACAACAAAAATATGTTTTTTGTATAATGAAAAATATTAATATTAAATTTAATAGATGATAATAGTCCTGAATCTAAAAGTACTGAATATTTTTGACGTTCAGAGCTGGTGACCAATTACTTAAAAAAAAAGATGAAAAACTCAGTTTATGATAGTTATGATGCTCATTACTTTGTATAAAAGTTAGTATTTTAGCAGCACCCATCTACTCCAGAGGCGTGGTAGGAGGAGGACATGGAAGCCACAGATATCAGCAGAAGCCCTCTTGATACTTCACAGCCTTGAACCAAGACTGACCCTTAGAGATAGTAGAGGTCTGGACTTCACCTTTGATTCAAGTAGTGAGCTGGCTATTCACATCTTTCTGTTCCTCATCATCCTCACCTTTTCATATCTGCCTCTCTCCTCCACTCATGAACCTTTCTGCCTATTTCTCTTTTTCATTTCCCCATCCTGTACTTGCTTACCATAATGGTGGTCTCCGTCTGCTTAGCCTGGAAAACAATGTGTGGCTCATCCTATGCATTTCATACATAAAAAAATATTATCTTAGCAACTGTTTAGAATGTCCAAAGGACAAAGTACTCTAAGGAATGTAGAATTTTTTTTATAACCAGTCTACTTTCCATTCATATGATCAGAACTGCTAGAAACAGAGTGTGTGTGTGTTTACCCAACAACTCGCAGGAATCATGATTAATAGTTCTTTATTATTATCAGATGTAACATCAGGTGTATACTAAACTATCAGTTCTCTCTGAAAAAGGCTTGAGGTACAGTTTAACATTTTGAAACTTCTGAAACATATCAAACAGACCTAAAACACTAGATAATTCTCTTTAACACTGTCATGAAAAAGACATTTTTAATCATTGAGTTAAGGATTAGTTTATAGTTGATAAGAACAAAATTATATTAAAACACCAGTTGAAACTCACCTTTTGTCATAGAAATATAGAATAAGGAATGTTTAAAAGTTTTCTGTATGGACTTATTGGGTTCTTTTTCATCCAGTCACTCATTCATTCTAAGAGCTTTCACTGAGATCCTCAATTGCTTACAATTTGAAGTGGAACCATACTTAATTCTACTCTTAAAATATTGTTTGGAAGAAGTATGATACAGAACAATAAGTCACTTTCATAAAAAACTAGGAAGAAAAATAGAAAACAAGTTTTGTAGATTAGAGAAAAAAAACTTTTGTCTATGGCATCCCTCACCATACATTTTTATTCTGATGTCTATTCAAAACAATCAGGAGGCCCTGGTAAATTATTGTAGACTGGATTACATGGAAGCTAACTAAACAATGACCTAGATTTAAATTAAAGTGGATGAAATTATAGAAGTATACATTGTACATACATATTTGTGCTTAAGAAGATATAATACTTTCACAACTACTTAGTATTAAATATTGGTAAAAGATTTAATGGCATTTAGTAATTGCATAACATAGTTGATTTGGATTTAGAACATAATGTCATCTTTAAAATAAAATTACTATTGGATTAGATTAACTACTAAGCACCCCAATGTAACAGACGGTTCCTGCTAAATCACTAAGGGCTGGCTGTCCTGGACAGCCATGAACAGATTTGAGGATTAATTATTAGAAAATACATCTACTTTCCCTTAAAAAGAGAGAGACATCTTTATAGACATGCCTTTAATTATATGAACCCAGTAATCAAAAGGGAGGGAGAACGTCTTATGACAGGCAATTAATTTTGACAATAAAGCAGTAAATAGACACTAATTAATGACTTTTGCAATTATTATCTATATAAAGACATTAAATGATATTCAAGCATTAATCCTGACACCAATTTGATTTCCTATCATTAAAAGGAATATTTGGAAACTTAATTATGCATTTTAGGGTCTCGTTTATCTTATAGCTTTCAGAATAGTCAATTTAACTATTCTGAAAAACGTAAAGGATTTGAGAATTTGATAACTTCTTTTTCTTTCATTTTATTTTCTACACACATGTGTGTATGTGTGTGTGTGTGTATGTTGTGTACTACTATATATAGATGCAACATATTGAGTCTAGTTTTTGTTCTTTGTATATATTTTCAGATCTGGCCAGTCTTCATTGGAAAACCAATAGAGGACCTTACCTGAGGAAGATGATTTTACTTCTTCCAGCAGTATCTGTACTTTTATTGTCCAGGAGTGAGGTTCATCTCCAACATTAACATGTCCAGTGAGGGGGCAGTACTTTAAGGATAGTAATTATGAAGAACTGAAAGGAGGAAAGGAGGGGTGAATGTAACATTAGAAATAATTAAATAAAATATAAGATCGAAAAAAGAAAAAAGGAAAAAGAAAAGGTTCCTTCTGTTACTATTTCCTTCTTCCTTTTGTCCAGTTTTCTTCTATGTCACACTCATACCACTTCCTCTCTCTCAACTTATCCAAAAAAACATCCACATAAACAATATAGAACTATGCTATGTGGTACACTATCTCATAGTCACCTGTGGTGATTAAGTTTACCTTTCATATAATCAAATAAGGTCAGACTGGCATTCTACTTGCTCAACAACCACATATCTCAAGGCTATTGACTCTTTTAGAAGTACATATAATGACAATTTGATATCCATTGTGATAAGGCTATTAGTTAGGCCAGTATATAAAAGCACCATGCATGCTGAGATTTCTATCTTGTATTTGTTGATATATTCTAAGAGTCTATAACTGTGCCGTGACCAGATGAGGTGCTTACAAGTTGCTTATTGGTTGAACAACTTCTCTTTTTCCTTTTATTTTCCTTATTTGTTTTGGAAGTATATCTAAAGGCCTAACTTCTACAAGAACACTTTTGGACAAGATTAAGAATAAACAATGAAAAGATATTATGTATTTGAGCCGTCTTCTGTATTTAAAGGAACAGAGAATGTGCTAATCTGCCAGATAGAGTGAGGAGGTACTTGGAGAAAAAGATAGCTTGCATTCTTTAACAATTAGGACAGATGTAGAAGAGAAAAAGGCCACAAAATATTGGTTTAAAATAAAGATTCAGCTGAAATTTTATATCAGCAAAGAACAGCTATGTTTGACATCTTAAAGTGATTCTTGAAAATAAATTATTAAAATCAGTTGAAGAATAATCTAGTAAAAGTAATGTTGCAATTAAACTACAGAAAAAATAAAACTTACTTGAAAAGATTCTTTGGGAGTGAATTTTATATTAATATATATTCCTGTTTGCCTATTATCTATATGTTTATCTGTTTGCCTGTCTTTCACATCTCACATACATATACAAAAAAATACACACAAATCTTATAATCAAAATACTATTTACTTCATTGCTTATATTTTCTAGTTGAAAATTACATTAGTGAAAGTTAGTAAGAAATTGAATTAGTGAATGGAAAGTTATAAAAACAAAATATAAGACTAAAAATATCAGAGTACTAGCACCTGATATATAGTTAATACATTTATCAAATGTTTAGAACAATTTAGTGAAGTGAAATTAAAATGTAAATACATTACAAATAATAAAGACATAATTTATAAATTTGAAAACAAGCAATACAAATTCAACTATTTAGTGAAAACCAGGGCTCTTCGTTGAAATATGTGAAAATATTATGTAGAGATTTGTAATAAATCTCTTCAGAGAAAGTTTACTTTAAAATATTGTATTGTCCATTAATCTAACAGGTTCATCATTTTGAAACATTCTAGTTAAATCTTTTATCACATAAATTTAATTTTAGGTAGCAGTTTAATTTTCAAACATATTCAGTTTAACTATATAAACTACCATTTTGCTAGGAAAAAAAAATGACAAAAGCAGCGTGAGTAATATTTTTCTCACATGTTGAGGCATAGGTCATTATTGGGGAAAATGGGGCTGTCTGCATAAGATGACTGGTCACACTGATTCCAAAGTCACGAAGCAGAGGACTGTGGTTGCTTATGCTCATAATTACTTTTATGTTTATGTTTATTCAATTTGTGATGAGAGCCCACTGAATGGTGCCAACAACACTGAGGTTTAACTCAGTTTGGAGGTAGATGCTCCAGAGACGTTAAACCTCTCTGGTTAAAATGCCCTCACAGATATCTCCAGAAGCAGGGCTGTCTCTCTTCTAATTCTAAATATAGTCACATTGATTATCAAAAACCATCATAATGTTTGTAATGTTAATGTTAAATTATTTTGAAAAACTAAGTAAAACCAAAGTCAGATGCTACATAACGTAAGAACCAGGAATTGAGGTGTGTAGTTGAAAGAATTGTCTGATTTTATATAAAATTGGGGTTGAATAGGCTACAACGTAGCAGAACAGGGATCATGTAGATGAACACTAATATTTAATATCTTAAATACATTAAAACAAGTTATCTGTTATATTTAGATTTATAATTATAAATTGTGGAAAGATTAATTATAGTAGTATCATTCACTATATACTAAAATAGCTATATATTATTCCCTATAAAATATATAATCGTCCAGGGAATAAGCTGGCTAAAAAATATAATTGAACTCAAGAAGAAGATTATTTGGGAAAAGAGGTAAATATTTTAAAAGGGGGGCTCTAGCAGATGTATTTCACTCAACCCATTGCATATCTATATGATAGGCACTGTGCTATATAATGGAAATCCAGTATTAGAAAATGAACTATATGGTTATTGTCTTTTCAGTTCTTGGTACCTATTTATAAGCACCTGTGCATATTTACTGGGCCAAAGTCCACTGACATGACTATAAAGAATAAACCCTGGCTTGGGTTGGAGGGGCCACAGAACAACTGAGGCTGTGACAATTATTTTTAAGAGCAAGTATACCTTTCATACCTTTATCATAAACAGAATATAATGGTAATTGCCACAATCAATACTACTGTAGTTGCCAGGATACAGTGAAGTTTGTAGGCCATATAGGGTACACAAGATTAATGCCTAAGACCAATCAATTGCTTTGTCAGACTTTCAAGTTTCCTTGATCATGAAGGGAATAGACAGAAAAACACCAAGCAGCCCAAGCATTTCACTGCCTGAGGGATAGCATTGGTTTCTCAGGAACTAGAAGGAACATTGTACCCCTGGAGCCATGAACTCAAACCTGAAAAATTTTCATAGCATGCCTCTTTAGGTAGATAGGCCCACCCAACTCTATTTCCTGCACCTATTGACATAAATAATATTTTTAACATTGTCTTGACAACTGTTACTATTACTGCTAATGGAGATTAATATAACCTGACCACTACATAGTTGTTTGTATTACTAAGAAGATAATATAACTACATAATATTACTGTAATATTACTAAGAAGATAATGCTAAGAAATGTATTTTAAAATTGAAAAGTACACAAAGTTTGCTTAATAAATTCTAAACTTTAATTTGTAACATTGTTTATTTTGATTTGTTGTAGATGACCGTATTATTTATTAAATGTGAGATTGAAAACTAAAAATTAGGAGTCAAGTTTTCAGTACTTTGTGAAGATAACAAAAATGTTTACCTACATCATGAAAATAGGACTATACTTCTCTGTTAGTTAAATATCCTATGGCATGATGAGAAAAAATATATAGAGTTCCACTGGCATTCTAACTATGGTATTTAAGAAAAAATAATGCAAACTGGGAATTCTTGCCATAAACAGTAAGATTGGAAGTTAAACTTACCGCTACTGTTGACTAATCCAATGTGACAGATATTATGGTAAAATTGAATTAATTTAGTCAAACTTTAGATTTTATATTATTCATTAAATGCAGCATGACTGGAAAATTTATTTACCGCTTATGAACATCCTGCTGGGATATAGGTGAGCAGAAATTTGGGATGCTCACATAGCTCTCTAATGTATTACATCTTTTAAATCTGAGCTTAATTAATATATCCAATATTTAACTTTAGAAGCACATTAATATTCTACCATATTAGAGTTGAGCTGCCTACTCCAGTTAATTTAAGAGCTGACCTAGACCCTTTTGAAAGATTGAGCCTAACCATTTGGGAAGAGTGATCTTATTGTTAAACACTTGCAAACCTAATTATCTTTGATTCTAGCCAATGTCAAAGCTGAGAGTCTCAGAAGCTTTTTATTTTCCAGGAGTCAATTATCTAGACTGGAAAAATCTTAGAGGTATAACAGTTGATATTTTCTAAGCAGAGAAATGTCTCTTTATAGTTAATACCATCTACAAATTGCTCTTGTCAATGCAAAGCAAGTGTCCTACTTTCCAGCCTTAGACTGTATTTGGATAACTATGTAATTGGTTGTGTCAAATTTATATGTACATATTTACTTATAAGTTTATTTTACATTTTCCAAATTTGGATAGATTTTATGAAGATTTTGTACATTGTCTTTAGTGGCACAATACATTACAATCTCTAAGTACTTCAAGGCAACTTAGTACACTGCTAGATAGAGTATATAATTTTTATAATTTATAAAGAACATAATAATTAAATTCCATTTGCTAGATATTTATGTACCTGCATAGAATCTTCCCAAGATGCCTTAATTCTGGAAACAAACTTGCTTATAAACAGTAGTATTGAACAGGAAAAAGAATAATCAATAAAATACAATTCTGAATTTACCTAATCTTATTCTATAATTGCCTGTACTATCTCAGAAAGCAAATGAAACAATTTCCTCAGATTCTTATTCTAGGTTGCTTAAAAACTTCTTAGATAATTTGGGAAAATTTATTTTTCTATAATTAAATTTATTTTATGTAATAAGGAAGCAGACAGATTTTAAGCTTCATTTTATTGACAAATTCCAAAAATATTGAGACAAGTTAGGGAATGAGGGACAAAGCATCCTGAATTTTCTATCAGATGAATAATACTGAAATTAAATTTTAAACAATTTATTGCTTCAGTATCACATTAACTATTTTTTTACTGTATTTAACATGTACATTTTAAAAAAATTCTAGTTCCTGTTAATTAGATTTTTTTATTGTAAAATGGGTTTTTCCATGCATGTACTCACAAAGAGCCCAACTTCTTTTTAAAGCTGTTTTTAAGATTATTATAAAATTAGTATGAAATAAACTAAATGCAAATCTTTAACACTTAATAGTACACTATTACATTACTCAAATCAAGTTTTTGTTTATTGTTTTTTTCTGTAAAGTATATGCATTTCAGAATAAATGCTGTGTAGAAAATCTATTGGTAAACGTAGTAATTGGTTTCTGGCCCAAACTTTCTGGCCTAGCCTCAAGATTCAGACCAATTAGCACCCCTACTGCTGCTTTTCTCTAAATAATCAGGCAAAGGTTTATATTAATTACATGCTGTTTGGCCTATGGCTCAGCCACACTGCTAACTAGTTCTTACAACCAAATTCAACCTTTCATTAATATGTTTAGCCATGTAGGTTGGTACCATTTTTCAGAGCAGCATTCCGGTCTTTTTTCCTCTGTGTCTGCTTATATATCTGTTCTGTTCTTCTTCTCAAAATTTTCTTTGTCTGGGAGCCCCACCCATACTTCTGGCCAATCAGCATTTTATTCAACCATTAGAAGGGACAAATATCTACAATGTACAAAAGTATAATCCCACAGTATTTCCTCTTCTTTTTCTTTTTAAAACAAGAACCCCAAATCTAATTTTCTTCGTATAGTTTTTTTCACTATTATCTATAACAACTTGTTACCAATGCTGTAAAAAATGACAAACATCCTTCATTCATTTCTGGGGGGAATGTGGACAGATTTCTCTGGGATACTTACTGCTGATTTGGAGCACTTGTAATCTTATGGGTACTCAAAGAAAAATTTAATACTACAGACATGTTTTTAGTTGAGTAGCCTGTTAGACTATGTCATCTCAACCAGTCTCCTTGAAGCTGTTTTAATGCATAGCTCTTAGAAAACTGCAACAGAGTTGCTCTGAAATGCTGGATCATCTGGGTCATTCATTTCCATCAGAGACGTTTTAGTCATCAAGGGGTCTTCCTTGATCAAACCTTATTTTCTTTAACTAGGAATAAATCAATGACCCCTCATGGAAATAAAAGAAAAACTTCTTTTCTAAAGTAGCATATCTTTTGATTTCAATTTTAAAGTCAACTCACTTACCAAATATATGGGTTGGATTAATCCAGCGGTATTTATAACCAAATCGGTTTCAGAATCTCTTACTACTTTCTTTGTAGTCAAAACCCTTAAAGATGAGACAATAGCATGCAGCATCTAGACATTCTTTATAATTTCCATCTTTATGTGGCTTATTAGTATATTTTTCTCTATTTCATTTTAAAAATTTTCTCTTTCATATTTCCTTTTCTCTCTCAAGCCTATGTATATTTTTAAACATACTGTAAACCATTTGAGGGTTTTTTGTGTTTTTGTTTTTAATCTGTTTTTACTCTATGCCTCTTATCTTTTTCTCCTTCTGACCACACCTTTAATTTGCCAAGGTGTAGCTAACATTAAAGGCTTAGCTAAGTTGACTGAATCTACCAAGATCCACCCAGCTCCACCAATTTCTGTGTATGAAAGCTTATCTTCAAGGCAGAGTTACTGGCAGAAACCATATTTACCATCCTAGCTCTGGGGAGTTTTAGGCTCCATATTGCAACCAAGTAGAGAGTCATGCCCACTGCTCATGAACTCCATTTAAATATTTGGCAGCAGGGTCTCTTAAAAGACTCGCAAGTGTTTTGCCATTAACACTGAGTCAGAAAGCAACTTTTTTTTTTTTGAATTTATACTATTTATTTTTTGTTTTTTTTTTCCTTCTTTATTTTGTATTTATCAAAAAAAAACAGTAAAAAGAATTTAAAATGCGGAAGAGTTAACAATAACTATACAGAGGATAAGAAACATAAGCATGGCTTATCAAGGGTGGAAATGCAAATAAGATTGCTACACACAGAAAGCAACTTTTAAATCAGCTGCACCTCTGCTTGCCCTCAGCAAACAACTCTTCCAGAAAATGCTGTTACTAATTTTAGACTCTTTTTTTGTATCTATTTTTTCTTTTTTTTTCTTTTTTAATTATAAATAAAGTCCAGAGAAGGTGAGCCATTTTAGAATCTTTGTCCTTCTTGTCCATATAAACAGAAAACTTAAGTCCATCACATGCAGTTTGTTGCTTATATTGACACTCTTGTGAGACTTCAGAAACTGGTCCTGTTGCAGCTTAAGCTACACTCTGAAAGCCCAAAATTTTGTAGCCCAAGCTTAAACACCATGCCTAGGTTTGTCTATACCATAGCTCATTTGAGAGACACAAGTAGGAAGCTGTTTTTGAATTTGTTTCTGTGTTCTAAAACCCCCTTTAAGCTTTTTAAGGTTTTATGTGAGTATATGTGACCCATTTATATTAAGAAGTTTCTGGCCTGGATCAGCCCCAAGATCTAGACGAGCTGTCCCAAAAATACACAGCCCATAACTGTTTGGTCTCAAATAATCACACAGAGATAGCTTCAGTGAAAGCCTTCCATCTTGCTAGATTTAGTCCCCTGTTCCCCCAAGTCACACATATCCTCAAGAATAATGTTTCTATTATCTAAATGGTAATATTTTCCCTTTGCAATTAAATATCTATTTAAAAAAACATATATTTTTGTATGTTTCCAGAACTCCAACTAATACTATAACCATAAGAAAGTCATGAAACTTCTGGTAGTTCTTTCCCACCCTATCCATTCTTTTATTATTATTATTATTATGATGATGATGATGATGATGATGAACAAAGAAGTCACACTTTCTAACCTTGTATATCCTTATTCAAGGTCCCTACCCCCTCCTACCACATCAGGTCATGGGGCAGTGGGACCATGGGACTGCCTGCAGCCTGCCCAGGGATGGGATGGGGATTTGTGAAGAAGAAAGAATGACCCTATCCATTCTTCACTCTGTTGTATTACAATTTCTTCCTGAAGTGTGCTTCAAATTAATTCAAGAAATTACCTATTAAATACATATTAAGTATCAATTTAAGTTGATGATAAGAGGACCTCAACAATGGTGTAGAAACTGTAGAAAATGAGTAAAATTAAGTGAGGTTTAATAATTTAACAAAAGTTGGTATTATACATTAAATGTGTCATTTTATTTTGTTTTCATATATATTTTAAAATAATTTATAATAGCATCATTTTCTCCTTCTTTCCCGTTACTCTCTTCAACCCTTTTCATGAAGAAGTTTTCTGTGAGATTGAGTCCTAGACATGACAAAATCAGCTCTAATTCTCATTTTTTAATAGCTGAAATAAGAGGATAGGTACATAAAGGATTGTGAACACATGGGAGAGTGACTCTCTGCCTAAAAATAAGATTGTATATTGTATTTGTTTTGAGTTTGTCTCAGAGACTTTTGCTTCAACCTACTGAAAGTCTAATATTTTGGTTTACTTAGATTTCTGCATTAAATATCAAGTCCTTTCTCATATTTACTTCACTTTTAGAGACTTCCTGTCTATAATTTCACCATATATTAATTGAGTGTTGAGTCATGCTCTGATAACTCAGGACAACCTTCTTTCACCAGCACAAAAGAGCTAAATAAGAACAAAACTGCTATTTTCTCAATGGTTTCAATTCTATCCCTCACAACCCAATCTCAGAAATATTTTTTCATGAACAAGAGACTGGGTCCTTGACAGGCAAAAATGAAAGATGGTCTTCTCACATTTATATATCAGCCAATAAAGACTAAATCTTTGTTCATGCATATCATATATTTATACATAATACATTTTATCATTACTAATTTAATTATTATTAACTGCTAAAAGCTGAGTATGCCCTTTTCATACACTAGCAAGTTAATTTTAAAAAACTAAAAACAAATTTTTAGAAATTAAATATTTTTCAATACTAGTATACATTAAATTTTTACTCAGAATTAAAAGGCCTTATAGATTATGGTAGAGGGAATAAAATTTGTATGTGTCTATCAGTTTTATTTACCTTAATAAAATAGTTCTTTCCCAAGAATGTGCCAAGAATATGATACAAAAAAAATTAGACAGATATGGACATATGCAACAGTTTTTGTTACAAAAATATTGTGCTTCAAAAAGCAAGAGCTTTCCAAAATAACCCTTTTAATTACAGGTAGTAATGCAGATGCTCTCTATTCTATCAGTTTAGTATTTTGCTAACTGTCTTGGACTGCATGAGAATGGCCCCTATTGGCTCATATGTTTGAATACATGGTACTCATCTGGTGGAACTATTTGGAATGCATTAGAAGATATGGTTTTTTTTGAGTAGGAATATAACAGGCTTTCAGGTAACAAAAGCCCATGCCCTTCCCATTAGTACCTCTCTCTCTCTCTCTCTGCCTATTTCCTGTGGATTTGATGGCCTCTTTCTATAATTATTCAAGTGCCATGCCTGCTGCTTGCCTGTTGCTATGCTCCTTACCATGGTGGTCATCAACTTTAACCTTATACAACCATAAAACTCTCATTAAATCTTTATGAGGTACATCAGTCATAGTGTTTTGGCACAACAATAAAAAATTTACTAAGACATCAACTTCCAAGTGTGTTATAGAAACATCACTGAAAACATGTTGGGTATAAATACTTTCCTGGTAAATCTTGAAATGTCTATATTATGTACCTAAAATATAGGAGACATTCATGTGTTATTAGTAGTAATAGTGTAAAATAATTGATTTTTGTACTATTCAAGAGTTTCATGTGATAATGTATCACAATAGATATTCCATGCTATTTCACAGATGCTTATGAACTGATAAGGTGCTGAAATGTAATAAATTAAATGTCTAATAATTGATGCAATAATAAACAAATTGTGAACATGTACGTAGTGTAGTATATTTCATTCTAAGCATAATAACAACCCTACATTTGTGATAATGTTAAAGAAATGGGAGTCATAATGTAGATGAGATCAGCTAGGCATGTGAGACAAGGACTGCATCACCTGATTTTTTCTTTGAACCACAAGATGTTGATTATTAAATAGTAACAGTGGAATGCTGGTTACCTTATGTAGAAGAGTAAAAAGATGATGGAGAAAGAATGCACAAGGCTTACTAAGTGATGCAAAAAGCTATAGTAAGGTGGTTTGTGTGCACTGTGATGAAGTGGTACCAGATAACTACCCAGTAACCTGGAACCTTAGCATAATTTTTATGTATGGCATAGTGGGGAGGAATTAGCTAATCTAGGTAGAAGGTGTCTGCAGGTGAGTTAGTCCTGGTTGTAAACATCTGTGAGCAGGGAGTTCTAGTTGTTTGTTTTGGAAAATACTACCCAGCATTCACTTTTGGAGCAGAGAAAGGCTTTGCCAACTTTCTGAGTCTTAGGGGAAATGAATTGCCAGTTTTCTATGGGTCTGATGCCTGGGTCGTTGACATGACCTGCTGATGTCAAAACAGAAACAGTCTCTCAGAACTTTATGTACACAAAACTTCACCCATTCCCTAAATAAGTTCTGTTCTGTTGTACCATGGGGTAGTTAGAAACAACAATATCTTACAATATGTTCAAAATATAAAAGACAGAATACTAAATATTTTCATATTGAAAAAGAAAACAAAGAACATTTAGGAAATACATGTGTTTTTCTTGTGATTATGTGATGTTTATTGTGTGATATATACATAACCCAATATGCCTACTTTCATGTTTGTGAAAAATTTTATACAAAAACCATTTATATTGTTTACATTGTTGTCTTTGTTTTATCTTGACAAAATGAAAGTACTTACTGTGTTCTAGAAACATTAGAACAAGAATACATTTGCATAACTAATGAGGATTAAGAAACAACTATAAAATTTTCAATTTAGTTTTATATGCATTAATGTCTTTAACTATTAAACAAAATGCACATGCTTTCATGAGTCAATGACATTTAACAATCATCTATATTTTGGATATTTATATATTATTAAAAATATCTTTCTGATGTAATTATAGAAAGATGATTAATCTCATTGACCTTAACTCACAATTGAACTAATATTATAGTGTTAGAAATGAGATAATTGAAAAAAATCTATTTTTTCAGAACATTTCATTAGTCTTGTCTGGACTTGTTGCTGGTTATACTATATTTCTATCACATCTCTTATTTAGAATGCAATGAAAATAGTGCTTCAGATACATAGAGAGAAATTAATGTATGTAAGGAAAGGCTCATATTTGGAATATGAAATATTTACCATGGCACCTGAAAGTTATTTAGCTTCCCATCCCTACCACAGTCTATATATTTATCTCAGAGCACACATATATTAGAGTGATGAAAGTTTTATAAATCATAGCACAATTGGATAATCTGTCTTTTTGTTCTTACTGGTATTATATAGATAGTTACATGACCTTTTTGGGGGAAGATGTGAACAAATGTGTACTTTCCTCCAGATAATATATTGCCGGACTGGCCAAAAAAAATACAATTCCACCAATTTATTTCAGAAAACTCATTGGTTTATTGGAGTTACTTATTGAAATACAAAGAAAACAGCTACTTGTGGGAATATGGGTACATGTACCAGCCTGAAAAGTGAGTTTAACACTGTTCTTTAGATTGTGATTTGTATTCTGTGGAATTATAGAGAGATATAATTATTCTTTCTTTCTGAATGCAGAATGAAATAACACTTTGCAGATGTTCTCCATTTTATTCCTTGAGAGAAAAAGGTGGATCCAACTAAATTAGAGCTTATCTGAACCATTGGGGGAGGGGCAAGGAGGGGAGAAAGAAGAAATGCACCAGATTTAGAGAGTAAAGATGTTAGGAGGATCCAGGCAATGATGGATCAGGGTCCATGTTCGACAAGACCCACTTGAAATAAACAAACAACAACAAACAGAACATATTATGCTAGACTTTACTTTTGCTATGCTAAATATCCTGAAATAAAAACAAATCTACTTAAAGGAAAGCTAGTTCATCCTGGCTGACAGTTTAATAGTACAGCTTATCATGACAGAGTAGTTAGTCTTGGATGTAGGAACTTGAGACAGTTGTCCATGTAGAGTACACACAATCAGAAAACATAATATAATTATTTTCCATAATCACTTCTCTCTCTCTCTCTCTCTCTCTCTCTCTCTCTCTCTCTCTCTCTCTCTCTCTCTCATTCAGTCTTGAGGGTATCACTCACTGCTATGAAGGGGGCTTGTTTTCCACATGATTCTAAGTCCTTTCAATTTGATAATCAGTCTTAACTTTCATAGCACATAAAGCTTAGTTGTCTCAGTCCATTATGAGAGAGACCACCTCAAAGCTCTACTTAATATCTATGGATTTCGTGATGGTTAATATTGGGTGCAAATTTGAAATCTATAATCACCTAGAGATCGTATTCCTGGGAACATGTACAAGAGGTTATGGATTTGGTTATAGAAGGTAGGAAGTCCCACTCTAAATGAGGAGAGCACCATTCTGCAGGCTGGAGTTCCAGACTGGAAAAAACAAAAAGAAAGAAAGAAAAAGCTTACAGAACACCAACATTCATCTCCGTTTGCTTCCTGACAGCAGGCAAAAAGGTGATCAGCAATCTTTCACTCCACTTCCTCTGCTACTCTTTTCCTGCCATGATGGACTACAAACATACTCTTCTTTTAGCTATTCTTGTTAGGTAATTTGTTTAAGCAACATGAGCCCACTCTCATTCATTTGATGAATGAATAGAACTGATTGTTCTTGTAATTATAAGATTTTTTTTTTAAATCAAATAGTCACTAGGGAACATCTTTGATGGTCTTTACCAAACATACATTATACTTCATTGCATAGCAAGACTGAGGATATTGCAAAATTTTTATTTCCTCTTAAATTTTTTTGAAATTAAATATGTTCACATCTATTCACATATTCTCTTTAAATATTTTTTTACTTCAATTTACAGAAAAAGGTGGTTTTCCACAATAACATGTACAGTGAAGTTGTGGCCCTTGTCTAGTAAGCACCATGGATTTATTTTTTTTCTTCCTTTCTTGTTTTTATTATGAATAAAGTCACATTTTCTATCCGTGTATATCTTTATTCAAGGTCGCTTCCCCCTCCCACCCTTTCCAGTCACTCTCTCTTCTCCTCATCTCTCCCTCTTCTCCCCAGCAAGGGCAGTAGGTCCCAAGGTCCCAATATTGCTCAGTTCAGCATCCACTCCTGGCAGATCCAGTTTCCTCACCCCAACATCAAGACTGAATCAGGTGTTCCTCTAGAGGAAGTGGGATCCAAGGTGTCAGTCCAAGGTGTTTCAGATCCCAAGCTGTTCAGTGGTTGTGGTTTGCAGCTTGGACATGCTTTGCTTTTTGCTTTTTTGTTTAGAGTCCACTAATGAGTGAGTACATCCCCTGCTTATCTTTCTGGGTTTGTGAGACCTCACTCAGGAAGATATTCTCCAAATCCATTCACTTGCCTGCAAATTTTAGGATATCATTTTTTCTTACTGCTGAGTAGTACTCCATTGTATAGATGTCCCACAGTTTGTTAATCCATTCTTCAGTTGAGGGGCATCTAGGTAGTTTCCAGGTTTTTGCTATTACAAATAATGCTGCTATGAACACAGGTGAGGTAATGCCTTTGAAGTGCAAATGTGCATCTTTAGGGTGTACACCCAGAAGCGGTATTGCTGGGTCCTTGGGGAGTTTGATTTTCAGTTTTTTGAGAAACCGCCATACTGCATTTCAGAGTAGCTGAAGAAGCTTACACTCCCACCAACAATGGAGGAGTGTTCCCCTTGCTCCTCAACCTCTCCAGCATAGGCTGTCATCTGTGTCTTTTATCTTAGCCAATCTAACAGGTGTAAGGTGGTATCTCAAAGTTGTTTTGATTTGCATTTCTTTGATGGCTAAAGATGTTGAGAACGTTTTCAAGTGTTTTTCAGCCATTAGTAATTTTTCTGGTGAGAATTCCATTTTTAGTTCTGCACCCCATTTTTCGATTGGGTTTTTCAAGGTTTTGAACTCTTTTTTCTTGAGTTCTTTGTATAGTTTAGAGATCAGTCCTCTAACATAAACCCAGCCACTCTGAACTTGATAGAAAAGGAAGTAGGAAATACCCTCCAAAGAATTGGCACAGGTGACCACTTCCTAAATATAGCACCAGTGGCACAGACAATAAGAACAACAATCAATAAGTGGGACCTCCTGAAACTGAGATGCTTCTGTAAAGCCAAGGACACTGTCAATAAGGTGTCCAACAACAGCCTACAGAATGGGAAAAGATTTTCCTCTTAATTTTAATTACACTTATATTTCTTAAATTACTTTTTTTAAAAAGAAATTACACTGCAATCAATGGAAGCATATGGCATTTTTAAATTTTTAATTATTTTATTTTTGAAGCTACACAATCATTATTTCCTCCTTTTTTTTCTTCCTCAAATCCTCATACAAAGAACTAGGACAACATAGAAATGCTGAGCATGAAAAAAATAATCTTCCCCAGGGAAGAGCATACAGCATCTTTAATGGTTTGAAGCCTAAAAATTCCTCTAGTAAAATATCCTAGTTCAGCTTGCTTACATTTTATCTCTCATAAAGCCTTTCAACATGAGCATACTTTGATTTAGTTTTTTGCTACTTTAAAACCAAGATGAGTTTTTGCTTGTCTTAGGTGTCTATTTCTTTCTCATTTTACTTTTCATCAGAATTGCTTTTACTGATACTATTTCAAATAGTATCTGATAACACTGTAATTAGTCTCTCCTATCAACTTCCCTCCCATTTTCTTGGGCGTTCTCTTTTCATATTAATAATTTTTGCTTTATTTTGTGATACTTATTTTGTTGTGAGTTGAACCCTAACCTGTTTCTATGTTAATTCCCTAGAAGAGTGGTGAGGTCACCACTAGTTACGTAACTTAAGTCAGTGAAGGACTGACCCTCTGTCCCTAAAATCTGCCAATATCTAGTAATTTAGAAGGGAGGATAAGGCCTGATGATCTCTTCCTCAAACCATGTCTGACAAATGGCACAGTCTTATAAGAGGACCTGTATAGACAACTATAGCTGCTGTAGAAAAGGAGTAAAATACCCAGGAAAGCAAAAAAAAAAAATCCTGAACAACAACAACAAGCAATGCTGGGGTAATTGTCAAATTGTATTTCAAGTAAAACTACGTATGATGAGAAAAAGAGTATAATGTTATCACAAACATGGACATGTCAATCAATAAGTCAGAATGGAAGACTAAAAACCTGAGCACATATAATGATAGCCATCTGATATTGGACAAAAATGACCAAAGGACTAGAGGAACTAAAGCTATTGAATATTTGGTGCCTAGAAAACCATATGTAGAAGAATAAAATTAGACCCATAGCTATCACCCTGGATAAAAACAATTCCAAATTTATCAAAATTCCCATTGAAACTTGAAATGCTGAAATTGCAAAGAAAACATATTCAGTATCTTCTAGAATATGGGTTCACGAAAGGTATGTGCTATGACTCGTAGAGGGGAGCCATATCCTTGAAAACATAATAGTGCTCATCATCTTTAGCCATCAGAGAAATGCAAATCAAAACAACTTTGAGATACCACCTAACACCTGTTAGATTGACTAAGATAAAAGGCACAGATGACAGCCTATGTTGGAGAGGATGCGGAGCAAGGGGAACACTCCTCCATTGTTGGTGGGATTGTAAGCTTGTTCAGCCACTTTGGAATGCAGTATGGCGGTTTCTCAGAAAATTGTGAATCAATCTCCTCAAGGACCCAGCAATGCCACTTCCGGGTGTATACCCTAAAGATGCACAGTCATACTCCAAAGGCATTAGCTCACCTATGTTCATAGCAGCATTATTTGTAATAGCAAGAACCTGGAAACTACCTAGATGTCCCTCAACTGAAGAATGGATTAATAATCTGTGGTACATCTACACAATGGAATACTACTCAGCAGTAAGAAAAAATGATATCATAAAATTTGCAGGCAAGTGGATGGACTTGGAGAATATCTTCCTGAGCAAGGTCTCACAAACTCAGAAAGAAAAGCAGGGATGTACTCACTTATTAGTAGTCTCTAAACAAACAAACAAGAAAAAAGCCAAGAATGCCCAAGCTGCAAACCACAACCACTGAACAACTTGGGATCAGAAACACCCTGGACTGACTCCTCAGATCCCACTCCCCACTCCCCCTAGAGGAACACCTGATTTACTCTTGAGGGAGGGGGGAGATGCCAGGAGTGGAGACTGAACTAAGCAATATTGGGTCAGTGGGATCATGTTTCCAGGTTCTTACTATGTCTGCTGCCTGCCCAGGGAGGGGATGGGGAGTTGTGGAGAAGAAAGAATGACCTGATGTGGCAGGAGGGGGAAGGGACCTTGAATAAGGATATACAAGGATAGAAAATGTGACTTCTTTGTTCATAATAATAATAATAATTTAAAAAAGCATACAGCAAAAAAAAAGAAAGTCAAAAAAGACATCCATTTCTAAGAGAAGAGTGAACATTGAATATAGTAAAAATACAATGTATGCCCATGTGAAATTTACTTCAAATTAATAAATCTTATATGGGAGCTCACTTAAAAAAAAAAAAACTTAAATCTCATCTGAAGCAAAATATGGGGAAAATATTAAGGGTAGAAATCTGAAATATTGCCAAGTAAATAATCAGTAAAGGTGAAAATCATCAATATAGATAAAAGAGAAAACCAGGGATGAAACACCATGCTACCAGATGTTAAAAAGTAGATTTATGGAGAACGAATTTTGTGTTAGATGATCTTTTTTTTTTTTGAGTGTGTGTGTGTGTGTGTGTTTGGTTTTTTGTTTTTGTTATATAATGTTCCTTGAATGTGTATGTTTTCTTTTATCTATCTATCTATCTATCTATCTATCTATCTATCTATCTATTTATACATTTACTTTTATTATTTGGTTATTTTACATCATGTACCCCATCCAACTCAGTTATCAGATCTCTCAAATTTATGCCCACTCTTATAATCTCCCCATTTACAAAAAAGCCCATTCATGCTGCTCATTTACTTACTGGAGCATAATTAAACTTCCTGTGGCCAGACCCTTAAAGAAAGCAAATCTTTCTTTACTCACACCCCTGCCAGAGGCCATCAATGAAGGGGTGAGGCATTGTGTCATTTAGCTATGTTCTAGCCTTGGGTTCTTGTGTGCAATGATCTCTCTCTCTGTCTCTCTCTCTCTCCTTTTATTAAGTCCACTAATGAGTGAGTATATCCCCTGCTACTCTTTTTGGAACTGTAATACCTCGCTCAGGAGGATATTCTCCAAATTCTCCAAATCCATCTATTTGCCTGCAAATTTTAGGATGTAATTTTTTAAATGCTAAGTAGTACTCCATTGTGTAGATTTGCCACAGTTTGTTAATCCATTCTTCAGTTGAGGAGCATCTAGGTTGTTTCCAGGTTCTTACTATTACAAATAGTGCTGCTATGAACATAGTGGAGCTAATGCTTTTGGGATGTGACTGAGCATCTTTAGGGTATACGCCTAAAAGTGGTATTGCTGGGTCCTTGGGGAGATTAACTCCCAGTTTTCTGAGAAACTGCCATTCTGCATTCCAGAGTGGCTGAACAACTTTACACTCCCATCAACAATGGAGGAGTGTTCCCCTTGCTCTGCAACCTCTCCAGCATAGGCTGTCATTTGTGTTTTTAATCTTAAACATTCTGACAGGTGTAAGGTGGTATCACAAAGCTGTTTTAATGTGCATTTCTCTGATGGCTAAAGACATTAAGCACTTTTTCTTTTTTTTTTTTTTTTTTCTTTTTTTCTTGCCGGCTATATATTGCATTGCATTCAAAAGCAACTGTACATGCTGTAATCAGTTCATAGTTAAATATTACTACTAATCTGTTTTGGGAGAGCAAATGTCTTTCAAGGTTTCAAGTTCCTCTATAAGCTTCTTGTTCTGAACTTCCAGAACTGCAACTCGACTCACCAGACACTTTACATATTCTTTCTTTTGACATCGACATTGCTTAGAAGCTTCCCTGAAAAAAGTAGAAGCAGAAGAGCAAACAAAACATGTTGCATGCTTTTGACAATAAAGCAAGCTTGATAATGTGAGTAGAGTTGCAATGCAACTCCAGGAACAGTATTCCCAATTCGCACCCTAAGCCAAACTGGATTCTTAAGCAAGGTTTAAGTAATCGATCTACAAGTCCACAGGGCGGTTACGAAGATGCTGCATCTCCTGCCTCGATTAGAATTCACAGTAAACAAGGTCCAAGTCAAACCCAGTTACTCTGCTTTATGGCAATAAAGATCTTTGAGGGCCTTGAGTTCCTCAGTGAGGGTCTTGTTTTGGTTTTCAAGCACAGCCACAGGATTTTCAAGACATTTGACATATTCTTTCTTCTTCCTGCAACACTCCCAGGCAGCTTCCCTGTTTTCCATCAGCCTCAGCTCCCGCTTGCGAGTTGCTTCTGCTAATTGCTGGGGACTGTGCAGACTTCCTGGTGAGGCAGCCATCACCACACCTTGTGGCAAAGCAGTAGTAGGAGCCTGGATCTGATAAGTTGGCATGTCACCTGTGGCAGTGTATTGCTCCGTGCTAGTCTGATATATGCTAGTTGGTACTGCCATGGTAGCAATGATAGGTGGTGTTCCTTCTTCCTCTGATTTTTCTTCTTCAATCTTGGGAATACCAGGCACATCAGAGGAAAGTTCATTCAGTATTTTTCTATACGAGGGTCTTTGTGAAAGAGTTTCTCTACGTTTATGAGAATCCATTACTTCTGATTCTGCAGAATCATCTGTCTCTGCAATTGTTGCTGCCTGAGCTAGAGTAGGGACAGAAATTTGGTCAGTCTGCATATGAACAGAGCTGCGCTCTGCCACAGAATGTGTTACACTTCCATCGTGCTGTGATTCATCTGTTTCCATGGTCATTTGCCTTACATTTGTCCTCATATACTTTTTCCTGCCACATTTGCTCATTTTATTACATGTGTAGTTAATGCTTTGCTCCTTCCCTGTTCTCTTCTTTATTTATCCTTGTCCTCTGCTTTTAGTATTGATGCCTTCTGGGATGGGGTCAGCTGCCTCTCCTTCTACAAGGTGTTTGTCGCTGCTGCCTTCCACTGTGCTCCAAAATCCTTCATTCTAGTGATTCATGATCATGGCAGGTTGACAATTAAAATCATCCACCACACACATTCACTGGAGTTTAAAAGTTGTCTGGAGACCATAGCAAGATATAGTAGGAGCAGAAATGACTCAAATACTGCTACTCAAGTACCCACATCAACACTGGTGACACCTCAGGAAAGCTGGAAACATGAAGCTCACTGCACAATTTGCAGGCAGCCTGGACAGTATCTCTTCAGGCAGTGCAGATAGTCAGAGTCTCTTCTAGGTAGGGGCTGAACTGAGCCTTTTCTAAGCAGCTTGACTTGTATGTGGTTTCTAGGTAGCACAACTGCCCTTGGCTTCTCTCAAATGTGTTGGCTGACTGAGAGTGTCTCTCAGAAGTCCTTCTGCTCATGTATACTTGAGGAGTGATCTGTTTATTGTTTCTTTGCTTTCCAGTTTTGCTTTTTTTGTTTTGTTTTATTGTTTTGTTTTTGTTTTTTTGAGACCAAGACATTGAGCTCTTTTTCAAGTGCTTTTCAGCCATTTGAAATTTTTCTGCTGAGAATTCCTTTTTTAGTTCTGATCCCCATTTTTTTTAAAATTTGATTATTAAGGGTTTTTTACTCTAGTTTCTTGAATTCTCTATATATTTTAGAGATCAATCCTGTCACTTGTAGGGTTGGTAATATTATTTTTTCATTCAGTAGGCTGTCATTTTTGTCTTATTGACTGTGTCCTTGGCCTTACAGAAGATTCTCAGTTTCAGGAGGTCCTACTTACTGATTGTTGTTCTTAGTATCTGTGCTACTATAATCTTAACCATGCCAGCTTTGAAGGTGTTACTCTTGAAAAAAGAAAATAAAGAGAATTTTTAGGTATTGCATGGAGGACTGTTGCTGAGTGAGTTGTTAGGAGCACCTGAAGACCTAAAGGTACTGTGATTATTTTCTTAGAAAAGGGCTCTGTGGAAGACAAGAGTAAAACCATGGCACCTAAGTTGGATATTGTCCAATAGCAGTTGAAATCTAATAGTTTTCTGATACAAATGATATATTTACCAATCCTGGACAGATAATTGGGATTCAAAAGTTTGCATATGCCACCACCTGTGCAAATTCTCACCCACACACATTCACAGACAGGATGTCACCTATATTATAACATATCTATGCAAATGGACAATGCTATTTTCATTTTGTAGAAAAAGAATGAGGCAAAGATAAGTAGCTCAGGAAAAATGGTGTTAGGACTGAGGTTTCAAATGAGGCTGCTGGCTCTACTGTCTGAGCAGTCCACCACTCTCATGCTGCCTATTGTGAAAGTATAATAGAGTACCTGCTTTGAGCTTCACCAAATTGTGGATTAAGTATTGAACTTAAACCAAGAACACCTATTTCCTCTCACTGCTATCATGTATTGTAAGTTAAATAAATAAATAATACCATAGAGGCAGACACTCTGCTTTTTAAAATTGCAGTGATTTTTTTTTTCATTATCCAACACAGTCTAGTTCTGGCAAGTTTATTGTGCTGCTGATTTGAGTGCCAACGGCCTGTTGAAGAAAATTGACTTTTGCAAAATAGTAAGTTTTAAAGCAGTTGCTTCGCAAAACCCTCCAGCAGAAAGGAGTAAAAATGCTATTACATTTTCTTTGTAATTTCTCTTTGGATCTGTTCTCCTGGAAAAGATGAAATTGAGCCAAATAGGTTTTCACTGCTTTGGAGGTCACAGAAAAGAACCCTTTTCTTATAGGAAATGATCCACATAGATGGTACCCAATGGCATCCAATTTAGTTGCTAGAAAGTTGAGCTGCATTTGCTTGGCCACCCCTGAATTTGCCATGTTGCACCCCTGATGAAGGGAAACAACTTTATGTCTCTTCCAACATTATGTTCAAAAGTAAAGCAAGTAATCACCAGTTTATTCCATTTAGTCTGCTTTTCTAAGGTGAAAATATTTCAACTGAAGTCATAGAGGGACGCAAACTTCCTATGTTACTGGGGGCCTTGAAGGTATTTATTGTCTCCTTGTTCTCCTACTTAAATTGTGGAAGCAACTCCCTAACATACTTTGAGTATTGTCTTTTTGTAATAGATGTAGATTTGAAGTAATTGATTGAATTATCTTCTTCTTGTTTACATTATTCACTTTTATCTAAATAGATTCCAACTAGTCAAATGAAAAGTTGACTTCCAAACTCTGTATAGATACTGATGAGATTTGTTCACTGCTTCATTAGTAAACACTAATTAAACAAAGTGATATGTGAAACATTGAATTCAAGAACAAAGATAGAAATATAAATATGAGCAGAGCCAGTCCTACTGAACATTACGCTAGTAACTGATGTAAAAGAAATAAGGGTGAATACTGAAGTAATGTATACAACCTGGAAACCTTGGGATGAAAAATGATATAATAGTATTGTGCCAGTCAGAACTGGGACAGAGGTATAACTGCTTATTCACTATCTTCTTCCTTCCAATTGCAGAAACTTTCTGCCTCAGGGATTAAAAAAATACAATAAGCTAAAGACTAAAATAAAATCTCAACCTATATATTTTTACTAATATGCTAACATATTATGCAAAAATTATTTGCCAATTTTGTTAGATAAATTATATTTTGACTAGGTCATTTTTAAAAGAGTCTTATATTCTTGCTATAATACCAATTCTTTTGTACTTTTTAAAAATTTTGCAATAACTATATGTCTATGAAAGTATTCTGAATAGGTATTCTGTATTTTAGGCAATGCATACTTTTTCCACAATTTTCTTTGAACAAAAAATAACAGCATTGTTATTTGATAGATTTACAGCTTTCTGTGTAAGCATCTCAATGGAGTCCCTGCTGTTGTATACATAATAAGGGAACAAATACAGCATGTTCTATGGGTCAGCATTCAGCACACATTTGCTAGCTAGAGGACTATTTATAGAGAGACTATTTACAGAAATTATCACTTCTTATCTAATTCTTAAGTTCATCTAACTATTCAGGGTGATGAAAAACTAAGAATTGTGTTCACTCAACATCATGTTTCAGGAAATAAAAAAAACTTCACAGGTGTTTGTTTTCTCCCTCATGTTTCTCTATTTTTTCTGATGAAAATGTAACACTCAAATAGATAGACCTTTACATTGCTACTGTAAACTGAGTGCCTGTCCTGAAACTTAGTATGTTTTCAAACAATACTTAGAGAATGCACTGTCATCAGAATTAAACTCTAATAAAGATATTTTAATTCTCCTACCTAGAATTTTCCATGTGTAGCTGATAGGGAAATTATGTTTCTCCAGGATTTGGTACCACAAGGTTGTAGATTCACAGACTATATTTTCCATGTGCTCTGGGAAAAGCTAAATGAATGAAGATGACCCACAGCAAGAAAAAGAATTTTGATAGAAAAAGGCAGTAACAGTCTTTGTCAGATTAAATCTTGGGTTTCACTTCAATGAATACCTTGGAGGATTGCCTTTGAAAGTCTGAATTATCCCAAACACTTGCACTAAAAACTCTTTTACAAAAGTAGAGATGTGGAAATCTAATTTTCACACCCAACTATTGTAACTAATCAAAATAGAAAAGCTTGACTCATTGAACAGCCACTGATGAAAGAATAAGCCACTTCAGTCATTCTTGTAATATTTTCTACATTAGTAGCACCTTAGAGAATAAACAGTGCTTTCATATAAAGTAGATCATCTAAGATTCATGATACTTCTGGAAAAAATTCAATGATTAATGGCATCATTTAACAGATAAAAGTAATGATGCTCAGATAAAACCAATATCATAAAGATAATGTCTCACATTCACTGAATGCTTATATTATACTAAAACTTGCATAGAGCATATTTCACAAGTTATCTATTTAATATTCATGATCATTCTGCACCTCTGTCATCATGCCTATTTACGTTTCAACGAAGTTGTAATACTGATATGGAAAGTCCTCTTCTAAGCTCTACAGCTTGTATTTGGATAACTAGCCAGAGAAGTTCACAAAATGAGTTTTAAATCCAAGACCTAAACTTCCTTCTTTAATGTCAGTTTAAATTATACTTTATATAAATGAACATTAATATATTCTCATGTGCTTTGTGGCTAACTTTTTGTAAAAGAGACAAAGGAATCTTATTAATAACTTATTTGTTTAAGAGGCTTACTACATCTTGTGGAATACGTTCACATCTATATTTCTAAACCTAATATCTCTTTCTGCTTTCATGATTATTTGAAGGATAAGTAGTTATGGCAGGTTAGGTTAAAGGTGGTATGAAAAGGCAGATACAAGGGAGGATTGCACTGGCAAGGTAAGCCAAACAGAGTCACTATGTGAAGTATGAGGAATATGGAGCCAATGGTAGCTTTTCCCTCTACATGAAGGGACTTCTGGAGACACTGATTAAAAGTATGCACAGGATCCTTTCTCTTAAGAAATAATTTTAGATGTAGACTGTATGTCTGTTTAATCCTCTTCCTCTTCAGTCTCATGCTTTTACCTTCTCCATGCTGAAAAGTTTAAGTCACAACTGTATCATTTTATTCACAAATCTCTAGCATCCTTCTATGCCTTATAGGATAAAGTTCAGATATTTTAGCCTGTACCATGAACCTTGCACCCAAACACTAGATTTGTACCATGATTTTTTTCTAAGCATGACACATTCCACATTCATTTATTCTCCAGTTGTGCATTGTATCCTGATGTGAGATACTTATTTTCTCATTTTATTTTCTATTCTTAAAATTTTCTTCAGCAATAGGATTCTATAGGAAATTTTGTTCACTTTGCAATGCCCACTTCAAAGTACATTTTTCTATTATGCTTTTATTTGAAGAAAATATATTATCTAAAATACTCTTTTTCTGACATGATGAATCACTCAATTTTTCTGTTTGTGAAAGAATTTATTCTGATCAAATTATTTGTAAGATATTAGGCTTTTCAAACTTTAAAATATTAAAGTTGTAATATGTTTAATATGATAAGATAAAGGCTGTTGAGCAGCAATGCAATGTCTATAAAAGGAAATACGATGCTCAATGTTTCCCCAGATATTTAGATATAAAACTTTTTTGGGTTGAGTGAAGAATGTCAATTCTTACATCTATATACTTGCTCACTCACAAAGTATTATTTAGGTGAAATTATTTGCTACTGCTTTTGCTGGTTTTAGGTTGCAGTCTACCATGGCCTGGCAGCTCTTGTTGAGCTCAAGAACATGGAAGACTCTCTCCCCATGGTAGGAGGCACCCTGTTTTCTACCTCATGTTATTTAGTGATTGTCTCTAGGTTTAGGATACCTGATTTATCTCTAGTGTGACCCTAGATGTAATTTCTTGTAGAAGCTTTTCTCCTGTTGCCTATATGGTAATTAGATATTGTGCTAAGAACTTTAGATAGGACCATGTCTCATAGATAACTTAGACCCACACTAAGAGCTTTATAATAAGAATGTGCTATTTCATGCAAAATAAATGACTTCCCTGCCATATCCCCAATCCTATATATTCCCTATACTTTGTAATAAATCTGAGTTGACTCACTGAAGCTGCCTCCTAGAAGACTATCTCCATCATACTCATAGGCTGGACAAGACTCTGCTTTCAACTTCTATTGCTACATTTCCCCCATGTCCTAGTGGCCAAAGAACCATGGGTGAAGAGGAGAAAACTTGCATTAATTTGATATATTAGTGGTGATTGAGCTACAATTGCCACTGAATCTTTTGAGGACAAAGACTTATTAGCTTAAAATGCCTTATAATTAAATGTTTGGCAAAATTTTATGTATATGGAAGATGTTTTTGGTTTTTGTCTATTTATTTATTTTTACATTCTAATGTAAGTTTCTCCTCCTCCTTCTCCTCCTTTAACCACTCCTCCTTGTGTTTCTCTTTAGATTTGAGTAGGCCTTCCATGGACATCAATTGGCTGGGTTATATCAAGTAGTTGTGAGAATAGACATCTCTTCCTGTTCTGTTTGGATGAGGCAATCTGGTAGAAGGAACGGGTCTCAAAAGCAGGCAACTGAGTCAGACATAGCTTCTGTTCTCACTGTTAGGAGTCTAACAGGACACTCATTTTACACAATTGTAACATGTTTTCTGAAGATCTAGGTTAGTCCCATGCACATTACATAAACTATCTATTTAATTTATTGTCGTTTCAGTCTTCCATGATCCCAAATTAGTTGGTTTCATAAGTTTTCTTATGCTGTTCTTGACCCCTGTATCCTAAAATCCTTCCTTCCCTCTTCCACAGGGGTTCAAGCTCAGCCTATTGTTTGGCTGTGGGTCTCTACATCTGTTTCACAGGTTGCTAGATGAAGCCTCTCTGATGACAATTGGTCTTCTAGGCAACAATCTATGAGTATAATAGAAAGTCATTAGCAATCATTTAATTGACTTTTTTTTTTTCAGTGGTGTTTGGTTTTATCCTAGGTCTCTAGGTCTTGAGCTGTCCACCCTCTAGATTCTGACTCTCAGGTATGAGCTCCCTCTTAGATTATAGTTCTCCAGTTAGACCAGTTCAGTTAGTCACTCCCACAATTTCTGCACCAGCTTTACCTGCACACATCTTGTTGACAGGACAAATAGGTTGAAGGGCATGTAACTGAATTGATGTTCTAATCCTTCTACTGGAAATTTTGCCTAGTTACAGGAGATGGCCAGTTTAACCTCTGTATGTCCTTTTCCATCAGCCTTATCTAGGATCACCATCATAGATTACTGGGAGTTTCCATTACTGTACATTTCTTTTTTCAACCCAAAATTTCCCCTACATTTCAATGATCTTTCCCAGTATTCTCTCCTTCCATCCTTCTGGCACCTGATCCCTCCTGTTCCCATCTGCATATTCCTTCTAGACTTCTCCCCAGACCACTGTCAATGTACATTGTATTTTCCCTTCACAGTGGGATTTATGTGTCAC
Source organism: Sigmodon hispidus (assembly GCA_004025045.1). NCBI lineage: Eukaryota > Metazoa > Chordata > Mammalia > Rodentia > Cricetidae > Sigmodon > Sigmodon hispidus. The sequence continues at coordinate 35,272 of PVIH01018912.1, forward strand.
CCCCATTGAACTCTTTTTTTTTCTTAGCTTTTCTGAGTCTGTGTGTTGTAGTATGGTACTCCTTTACTTTAGGGCTACTATCAACTATGAGTGAGAACAAACCATATTTGTCTTTCTGAAACTGGTTTACCTCATTCAGAATGATTTTCTTCTAGTTCCATCTATTTGTCAGCAAGTTTCCTGTTGACATTGTTTTTAACAGCTGAGTAATATACCATTGTGTAAATGTACCATGTTTTGTTTTTTGTTTTTAATACATTCTTCAGTTGAGGATTATCTAAGTTGTTCCCAGGTTCTGGCTACTATATATAGAGATGCTATGAACATAGTTGATGAGAATCTTTGTAGTACAATTGGGCATCTTTTGGGTATATGCTGAGTAATAGTATAGCTGGGTCTTCAGGTAGATAAATTCCAAATTTTCTGAGACTACACCATATTGATTTTCATTGGGGTTATAGAAATCTACACTCCTATCAGGAATAAAGAAGTGTTTGAATTGCTCTGCGTTTTCTTGCCAGAATGAGCTATTACTTTGTGTGCTTTTTTTTTTAATCTTAGCCATTCTGATAGGTGTAAGATTAAATTTATAGTTGTTTTAATTTGCACTTCTCTGATGACTAAGGACAGGACATTGAACTTTTTCTATTGTTATTGCCAGTCATTTGAGATTCCTCTCTGAGAATTCTGTGTTCAGATACGTACACCATGTATTAACTGGGTTATTTAGTTTGTTAGAGTCTAGTTTTTTGAGTTTTAAAAATATATTTTAGAAATCAGTACTCTGTCAGGTGTGGAATTGGTAAAGATCTTTTCCCATTCTGTGTGCTGTTATTTTGTCATTTTGACAGTGACTTTTGCCTTACATAATCTTTTCTGTTTCATGAGCTCTAATTTACTAATTGTTGATTTTAGTGTCTGTGCAATTTTTTTCATATAGGCGTCTAGTGCTATGAATTTTCCTCTTAAGACTGCTTTCATTGTGTCCCACAAGTTTGAATACATTGTAGATTCATTTTCATTGAATTCTAGGAAGACTTTGATTTCTTTCTTAATTTCTTCCTTGACCCAGAGATGGTTCAGCTGATTGATGTTTAGTTTCCATGAGTTGGTAGGCTTTCTTTGGGTTTTGATGTTGTTGAACTCTAACTTTAGGCCCTGATGGTTCGATGTGTTACAAGGGATTATTTCCACTTTTTTGTATCTGCTGATATTTGCTTTATGACCAATTATGTGGTCAATTTTGGAGAAAGTTCCATGAGGAGCTGAGAAATATGTATATTCCTTTGCCTTTGAGTGGAAGGTTATGTAGATATCTATGAAATCCATCTGCATCATAACCTCATTTAGACTCCTTATTTCTCTGTTGAGGCTCTGTCTGGTTGATCTATCCAGGGTTGAAAGTGGGGTATTGAAGTCTCCCACTATTAGGGTGTAAGAATTGATTTGGGATTCGAGCTTTAGCAGTGTTTCTTTTACATATGTAGGTGCCCCTACATTAGGGGCATAAATATTTAAGACTGAAATCTCCTCTTGACCAATTTTTCCTGTGCTGAATAAGTAGTGACCCTCTTGGTCCCTTTTTATTGTTTTTAGCTTAAAGTCTACTTTGTTAGATATTAGGATTGCAACCCCTGCTTGTTTCTTAGGACCATTTGACTGGAAAATCTTTTCCCAACCCTTTATTCTAAGCCTGTGTCTGTCTTTGCAGTTGAGGTGTGTTTCTTGTAGGCAACAGAAGGATGGCTTCTG
>PVIH01018913.1:0-37000 GCA_004025045.1 Sigmodon hispidus
GATGTGCTCCTGCAGTGATGTGCTCCTGCAGGGATGTGCTCCTGCAGTGATGTGCTCCTGCAGGGATGTGCTCCTGCAGTGACTGGCTCCTGCAGTGATGTGCTCCTGCAGTGATGTCTTATCCCACTAAATAGACACCAACAAAACTACACCCATGGTGGCAGGGAAGCTCCAGGTTCTCTCACATGAGCCCTTCCCATTTCATTTTGTTTCTTCCCTCTGCTTCACCTCTAATCACTGGGACTATTCCTCATGAATCAAATCCTTTGGCATTTCTGAGACTACAGAAAATCTGAATTTACCAAATCATAATTACTATCGCTTCACTAGGTTTACAAGTCTTTCTCAGCAACTGACCCAAGTTCCTTGTTTCTAGCCCAACTCCAGATAAGCCTCCAACATTGTGTCCACTGTTCCCTCTCATCTCCAATACTTGTCCTCCTGTTGTGTCTAAAACTGGGTGCTGGCTCTGGGCCACAGCCTCTGGGCCAGCCCCTCCACATCCTTGTTAGGATGTTCCACTCTGAGATTACCTTAGTTCATCCCTGACCCCACAGAAGTAGAAGGACAGATCTGAGTATCTCCCCGGCCCCCTCTAGCTGCATTTGGTTAGAATGGTTTGGAAGCGGAGGATCGGCCCATGCTGCCATAGGTAGAGCAGCAGATACTCACCGTGGTGTACTCAAAGTAGTAAAGGCAGTTATCAGTCAGAATGAACCAGCGCCTCTTCCAGGTCTTCACTCTGCCACCTAATAGCAAGAAGAAGATGCTCTTGACAAGAGACATCAAGGCAGGTGCATGCTACACACACAAAGCTCTCTTCCCAGGGAAGGGATGGGGTCGGGCAGGGTATCAGGAGAACATTTAGACCATGGCAAAATTTACATCGGTGACATGACACAGCCAAGACAGAAGCATCTTTCACAAAGTGAAAGTCTATGGTCTGAGCAGAGCAAGCGTGTCTGGTTGACACCCTGAGATGTCCCGGACAGCAAGATGAGAGTATGAGCTAGGGAGGAAGACCCAGGGCGATGATGGTGCAATGCAAGTGTACCTCAGGCTGGAGAAGCAGCCATAGCCTGTGTGACAGAGACAAGCAAAGGAAGGAGGAAGGGAGGGTCAGCACCCTGATACAGGGGGCCTGGCAGGGAGTCCCATGGAAACGACAGGAGAAGAGATACAAAAGTGAGTAGTGTGAGCCTTCCAGCCCACCCAGGAACTTCCCTCACTCAGCTGCCTGCACTGAGGCTCGACACTGGCTTCAGCCCCCTTGGTTAGGGTCCCAAAAGTCATGTCCCCAGAGTCCTGGGTGTGAACTGAAGCAGGACCCCTTCACCAGGAAAGGACTAGCTATCCAAGAGGCAGGAACCTTCCCACTGTGAACTCACATGACTCTTTAAAACTAAGTAACTACAAGAGGCAACCCTAAGAGCTCAGAGGTGGTGACTAGCAGCTGGTCATGGCCTTTCTCAGTCCTCCTCAACACGAGTAAGATCTAAGTAGCAAAGCGCAGGCTCTGTGAAGTTACTCAGTGTTGGTTGGGAGCAGGGGGCGTGCTTAACTATGCCCACTTTGAAAGAAGCTACATCCTCACTTGCATGATGCTCAGGATCCTCAGTTTCCCGACTTACCTCTGGCCAAGGAAAGACTGTCTTGACAGGAACCATTCAGAAATACCCAGGGCTTTCCCATGCTGACACACACATGACACAGTATAAATACACTCCATCCCTGATCCTTAGCACTTGCCCTTTGCTAGAGCCCAACTACAAAGACCATCACTTCTCTATAGTCTCCATGGAGGGCAGGGGAGTGGGACACCTGCTATACCTACTCCCCTGACCTCTTGCTACCAGTTATGCAAAGCAGGGCAGATTACAAAAACTTTTTCCAAATCCAGCAGCTGCCTGCAGGCTCATCCCTGAAATCTGAGAGAGGAGGTCCAGTGGGACAGATTAGGACCTTTCCAGACTATTTTACAGCTCTGCCTGGGGGCCTGAGCTAGAGGGGTGGGAAAGGAGATGTAAGCAGCCACCATTAACTACAAGATTCTAAATGACTGAGACCTAGGTTTCCAGATGGAGTATGCCACAGGCAATCGTGTGCCAACCACCATCCTTCCCCACCACTGTGGTATACAGTGAGGAACTCTTTCTTATGGTGATCCGTGCGTTCCGTGGGAGCACCCCAAGGTTAAGTGGCATGATTGAGCAAAGACAATAAAAGTAATGACATGCGTGTTGGCAACAGGGAGGCTGAGCAGAGTTGAACAAACATGAAGGAAGACAAAGAATGTCCTCACAACTGAAGGCTGTCCGTCTTCAAGCGGACCCTCCCACCTCTAAGTTGGGAGCTTCTGTCTTCCAGCCCCTTGGGGAGACCACTTCCCATACAGGGCTTGGCACGCAAGTATGTCTGTCAACCCATGCTGACCTCCCATGCACTCTGTGACAGGACACTACCCCAGGTGACAGACGGACTCAGGAAATGATGGGAGAGTGAGTTAGATACCAAAAGAAACAAGATGGCAGGAAATGAAGGAGAAAAAGCAAAGCTGGGAAATTCTGTCTGGTTATAAAAGCTTCACTGCATCTCTGGACACTTTGCTGCACCACAGAGCCCTCTACCACAAAGCACCACTGCAGGCCCACGGGGAACACTTCCACGTGGAAAGAAAAACAGACACAGGACAAGCAGACAGATCAATGTGCGCCTAGGACAGTCCCTGTGGAACTCACTGCAGGCCCCCCCTTAGACTGTCCTACCAGTCCAGCCTGCCTGGTCTGAGCACTGGAAGAATGCCTGTGTTTGTTCTTGTAAGGGCAGCTCTGCTCTAGCCATGCTTAGGCACAGACCAGAGGAGCACTCCGCTTCCTCCAAACGTTTCCAGAGAACTAAGAGGCCAATCTGGGTTTTGAGGATGACTCTTTGAAACAGAGGAGAATTTGAACCAGAAGAAACACAGACAGAGGATCCAGGCTGTGAGGCTTCCCTGATACTCATAAATAGAATCAAAGACTACAAGTAGGGGTTTCTGGTTTTAAGGTTTTAAAATTTACACTTATGGGTTTGGAAGATACCCTTTCTCTTTTCATGGAAAGTCAAATGCCCCACATGTCATCTAATTTGATCCTTCCTCAATTTCTTTGTCCAACATGGTGTCAGAAGTACATGGCCTTAGGAAGTTACACGGCAGCACCCTCTTTGATTCCTCACATCAGAGACGACATTTGATCAGGTTAACGCACAAGTGTCAATTTGAACTCAGTAATGCCCAGGAACATGAAGCCAGGGCTTCTCTGTATCCCCAACTTCTTCCTGGCTAGGACTGCATGACTACATGCAGTTTGGGACCTCCAACCTGGAGGGTCTTGTTCTCCCCCACCAAGAGGAAATGTGAGCATTGCCCCAAACCCCTGGATCCTGGCCAGTTCCCTAGGGACTGTACAGTAAGTTAGAAGCAGCATTAACACTACTACCAGCAATTAAAAAACAAAACAAAAAAAAACAAAACAAAATAACCAAAAATAACAAAATAAAAAATGCTGCAGCAATGACAGTGGCCTGGGCAGAGTGAGCGAGCAGGTGCGGGGTTACATACCTCCTGGAGTTTGGGGCAAGGAAAAGAAGAGCCAAAATCATGGAAACATAAATGAGGGAGAAAAGAAAATTAAAACAAAGAAATCAAACCCGATTCCTCAATCTTAAAAGTGCAGTGTACCAGTCACATTTATGTATGCCAGGACAGGGAGGTTAACCTAAAAACACCGATGGGCAGGTGACGACTTGTGCTGTGCAGCAAGGCTGAGGCCTGACCCACACCTGGCCTAACAGAGCCACAGGTCCATTGTTGTAAGGCCAGCGTTTGCCAGACACCTCACAATCTACAGCAAAGAGGGGATGTGCACTTCTGAGACACTCATCACTTTTCAAATGTGTGCAAAGATGCACACATGTACACCTATGGATATACATGTACATATGTGTGTACACAAGAACACACATGCTTATGACTTTCTGCATACAGGGACATATACACACAACTACAGATGGCACAATGTCCTACTCTGTGCAGCACACAGACACACAGGACTGAGTCTCAGTGTGCCACAATGGAAAATATCCGATTAAGGCAGTTAAAAACGTGAAGCAATGGCCCCACGATGAATGTGTCCCATGTCATTAGATTTTTATTCTTTGGGATGAGGCCTTGCTCTGTCACCAAGCTGGCTCCAATTTATGGGCTCCAAGGGTTCTCCTGCTCTGTCTCCCAAGTGTCTGGGATCACAGGTGTGCACCATTGCACTCAGCTTAAGTTTTTGATTTTTATAAATATAGGATGCCTCATGAATTTGCATGTCATCTGGTACAAGAGCCAAGATAATATCTGTTCTAATTTTAGTGTCTCAGCTGTCAAAGCCAACACTTAGCATTCGCATGGTAACAAATTTGCCTGGAGGGGGAAGTAAATCTAAACTTGGACACACTTAAAATTCTCAGTGCCCTTTCTCTTCATTCTATGGGTTGGGCAGAGAAGAAGAACAAATAGGTTGCCTGTGGGTCAGACCCTCTGCTTACAGATTACTGAATATTGTCCACATTCGGACACTGCAAGGCTCTATCTAATCAGTGAAGCAGTACTTGAAAAGAATTTATGAACTGTCGTGTGTAAACACAGGCTTTGGGCCTTTGAAAGGAAATGTCAACCGTAAGCTGTGTGGATGAGTTGGTAGCAGAGGGCATGTCATCAGTAATAGCCAAGGAAGGGATGCTGCTGATGTGGGTGAGTCACTACGATGGAAGGGAGAGGAGCCTCTCATGGAGTATGTCCTGCTGATACGGAGTCAGATCATTAAGGGCCAAGGCAGAAGAAAACTGAAATGTGCTTTCTAGAACATTATCATGTCCAGAGAGTTCAGAGACCTCTTTTATGTCTGATAATCAATAAAGCAATCACAGGTGGACATAAATGTGCATGAGAACCCACTGGATTTCTTCTCTGTTTGGTTCTCTTGCCTTCCGGGCAAGACATGACTATAAATCTTAACAATACAGGCTCACTTCTGGCAGAGGGAAGAGAAATGCACTTGCAGCTTTTTTGATGACACAGTCATTAATGTGGCTGATTGGGATCGGAAAGGGAGCCACTGCCAGAGCATGAGAGAGTGCCGTGGTTCGCGCTGCAGCCAAAGGCTCTAGGTTTGCCATGCACACTGCCTGTGGGAGCCAGATGCAGAGGGAAGTGATGATGCACTGGGTGGGGCAGAGTGCCAGGGATACATCTGGGATGGGAAGTAGAGAGATGGATATGGCTGGTTACCCTCCCAAGGGTAAAGGGGCAGAAAGGGGAGATAGATCAGGTCCCTAGAAAGTGCCTCAAAGAACATGGCCATCTATTCAGGAGTGAACACACAGGGCTCAGATACACATGGGCAATGTTTACAAAGGCAAAGTCTGTGCCCAGGAGTCTCCATTCTACGGTGAGTGGCTGTCAGTAGCTCCCCTTCTGGAGGTGGACTATTGTAAGAATACAACTCAGGGCAGTCTCTGTGGGTCACTGTGACCTGCCACCTTCCCCACACTCCAAGCCTGTATGTATACAGCCCTTGTTCCTGAGCTCTGCTGCAGGGGCCCCAAGCTGGGGGAGGTGGCTTACCGAGTTTCAGCAGCCAGCCTTCTCGGTCTGGATTGAAGAAAGTGTGAGTGAGGTCATTCCCATCGTCTTCTGGGATTTTGAAGGGCTCATTTTTGATGCTCTCATAGAGATTCTGGGAAAAAGATGACATTGCATGTCTCATTCCGAAGGAGCTGTTCTTCCTTCTCTTTCTCTACTCATTCTACAGGCATTCACTGTAAGCCTGTAGTGAGGCCTAGAGAAGAACAAGACCATTTTTCTGCTCTATAGCAGCTCACAGGGACAAAAATAAGATGCCTGGTGGATAATTAAGGAAGAAAAAATAGCAGCTTGGAGTCTACTCAAGCCTTTAGTTTCATATTTAGAAGCCTCTTCCCCTTCCTGTTTCTCAGCTGGCCTTTGTGAAACTCACGTATTTAAATGAATTAAGAGAGCAGGCACTTGGCAAGTTATTCTTCTGTCTACTCCCCTACAAAAACAATCCTGCTCCCCGTAAATGCTTTGCCAGCTGAAATAAAGCTACTCTGGCCCTGCTCACCCGGAGCAACTCCTCAGGAAGGTCCCCTCCATCATTGATGCCTCGATTCATGGCAATGAACCTCTCCACAGTAGGCTTGTCTTTGACATTGGGGTTGTGTAGGCTGGTATTCAGCATTATGATGGCAAAGGAGAGGACGTAGCAAGTGTCTAGGGAAGAGAAGAACAGAATGTGAGAGCAAAGGAAACAGCCACCCAGGACAGGAAACACCACACCCTGGGTAGGAAGAGTAGGTGATCCAAGTGCACATGTCTCCAGGCTGATGCTCCTAAAGACACTCATTTTTATTTTTTCTGACATAAAAGAACAAGGAAACAATAAAATGGCCTGCTGCATGGTAGAGCATGCCTTAGTCCCAGCACTCAGGAGGCAGATTCTTGTGAGTTCTAGTACAGCCTGGTCTCTAAAGGGAGTTCCAACCCATCTAAGACCACACAAAAAAACCACAAATCAATACAGTGCATGAAAACATAAAAATCACCTATAATTCTATCTAGTAATAATTTGGTCTGCTTTATTTCTTCTATATAAATGTGACTATGCAATAAAATCACTTTATATACATTATAACACACTGTTCCCAACACATATATATATAGGTTACTTACATAGGTACACAAACACACATACACAGATGATAAGCATACACATATACACATGCATCCACACACATACATACATACACATACATACACAGGTGATACATACATATATATACACATACCTATATATACATACACAGGAGATAGACACACATATACACACATACATATGCCATACACGCACATACACATACATACACACATATACACATACACTCTATACACACACACATATATATATACACACACACAGACACACATGTATACATACATATATACGCACACATACATATGCTTTTTGTTGATCTTATCATTTGCCCACAATTATCTTTCTTTTTTTTCTTTTTTAAGAAGGTTGCTTAAGTGCCTAGCTAACCACAGTCACGATCTGCTTCTGCCTCCTGGGTGGCTGGGGTGATGGACAAATGCTGCAGCGGCCAGCTTCTAGAACCCAGGTCCTCATGCACATGAGGCAAGTGCTCCAACACTAAGCCACAGCCAGGTTTGCTGTGCCTCAGTGGTGGTCTTCTGGATGCTTCCAACCTTTTACCATTATGCACACCATTAAGAAACTGTTCTTGACATGGACTTAGTTTCTTGTCTCAAAAATCCTCCACTGCCAAGGAGAGACCCTTGTGGAAGAGCTCTCCCACAGTTCTTTTATACAAAGGGGAAGGAGACCCTCCTCACCTGTGGACTGGAACACCCCATTATTGCACTGACAATACCGCTGGGCAAAGGCCTCCATCATTCGGTCAATCTTCTGAGCCTCTCCAGGGAGCCGGAAGCTCCACAGGAACTGCCTAAAGTTGAAGACAAGAACACTGCTTTGACCTGCTGCTGGTGGCTTTAGTATGGGGAGGGGGGGCTTCAGTCCACTTCAGTATCAGAGGCCAAAGGAGGTGAGGGGACTTCAATCTACTTTTACAGAAACTGAACAGAAGCAATTTAGCCACTGCCCACCACTGTGCCCTTAACTGGAGGCCGGTACAGTGCTTAGTTAGGTTGAAGACTTTCCTATTTCAGAGAACAGCCCCCTTCAGAATTGAAGCACAGATGTGAATCATTTAAAACCAACTCTAACGTAAGAATTCATTCAGAGTATTCACAATGAAACTAAGTATGCTGTGTGGGTCCATGGCCATGGGTTTAGTTCTGCAATTACTACACATATTAAAATCATATCTCAAAAAATAACCTCAGGATTTATACCTACAGTAGAGAAAATTAAAAAGACAATTTCTTTTAAAAGTACAAAATAAGCTTGGTTAAAAAATTAAAGCTTCTGGGTGGTGGTGGCATACACCTTTAATCCCAGCACTCTGGAGGCTGAGGTAAGAGGATCTCTGTGAGTTCAAGACCAGTCTGATTTACAGAATGAGTTCCAGGACAACCAGAACTACACCGAGAAATCTTGTCTCAAAAAACCACACACACACACAGACACACACACAAACACACACACAAAGAGTTGATTTTTTTTCTTTTTAAAATTAAATACACTGCTACCTAGTTTAGGGTAAGAAATTAAAGGGCTTTCTATTCTGAAGAGTAGAAACAATTTCAATAGTTGAGGACTGAACAGTCATTCTATGCCCAAGATCAGAAAACAGTTCTAGCAAATGCTTTCCCACTCACAGGCATGCACACGGCCTCCCCTGAAATACTGCGACATAGTCAGAGCCCCCAATGACAGGACTTCAGTCAAATGGTCCAGGATGGACACAGTCCCACTGCATGGTGCCCCTAATCACACCCACCGTAAGGCCTGGACAAGGTTCAGGTCAGTGAACTCATGCAGCTCTACAAACGCATGCAGGACCTGGATGCTGAACTCATCTCTGTCAGGAAACAAAAGAGAGATGGGGGAAGTACAAGTCAGATCCCTGTCACTGAGGCCAAGACCCATCCTGATCCCAAGAAGATGATATCCCCAGAGTCCCAGGCCATGAGGCCTTTCAAGCCTGGCTACCCACAAGAGGACAGTGGACTAAGGAACCTGCACACTCCTGGACAGGTAAGTTACTGTTCCTCAGAACTCTTCCACTCAACACGGTATGGTTACTGCTGCCCTAATACCACAGTCACCCCATGAACTTAGGCACCAGGGGGCTTCCCATGATTCTAATCACCCTCTGTAAAGGCCTCACCTCTCTCCAAGGTAGTCACCAATGGCTGTTTTGTTGAGCCCTTCCCCTTTGTATAAGAACTGGGCAATATCTTCACAAGTGTTCTTCAGCAGGTCATTCTCTATTAAGAACTGGATCCCCTGCAGAAAGATCAGTGACAATGAGGGAGGGCAAAGGCTGCCATGGTGTGGCCCTGGGGCCTGCGTCCAATAAACAGCCACCAGTGGACACAGGGATGGAGACACTGCAGGTCGGGAAGCAGAGCCCCAGACTCAAGACAATGAGTAACCTCCCCCCAACATTTAGTCCAGAAAATAGCAGCTTAGAAAAACATCTCTGGTTTCCATGGTCACTAAGAAAGCCTCTGTTCTGTCATGTTCTTTGTTGCTTACCTTTTTAGGATCCATGTTAAATTTCTTCCTGCCCATGGCTACCTGTTTGTTCCTCTGCATGTTTTTCCTGAAAGAGGAGTGTAGCCATTAGTGCTCTGGCAAAAGGGAGTTTGGGGGGGTGGGGCGGGGGCTGGAGCAGTCATCACATGCAGTTGCTGACAGAGTCTTGGAAGATTGGTCCAGCTAAGTGCAGTCAGCTAAGCCCTGGCCCAGGCTCAGGCTCATTTCCATGGTTTCTCTTAGGATTTTTATTTTCTTAGTTTTGTTGTCCACATATTGTAGAATCTGCCCAATTGAAGTGTATACCGAATGGCTTTTAGTAAGTTAAGTTATGTAACCATTACTATAACCAGTGTGAGAACATTTTCATTAGGCCAACAACATTCTCCATCCACTTTTCCAGGTTCACCACATTCCTACTTCAACCCCCAGGAACTCTTCGTCTACCTTCTACGCATACATCTGCCTAATTCTAGACCTTTCATATAGACAGAATCATGGATATTTAGACTTTTGTTCTGGCTTTCTTTGCTTAGCATGTTGTCTTCAAGGTTCATCAACGCAGCATTCCTGTCTATTGCTGAGCACCATTCCTCTACATGTCTACCTCATCTATTTTTTTAGATGACAAGTTTGGGGTCATTACGCACAGGGTAGTTGCTATCAACATGTGTCCCCTTGTAGTGGAGATGTTCTTCTTTTGGGCAGAAGGGTCAAGGTTTCATTGAGATGGGTCATGTGGTACTTTTATATTTAGCTTTTTAAAGATGCTGTACAAATAAGCAACAGTTTTCTCAACTGCATCAGACTAAACAGATGCAGGTTCACAGACCGAGCTTCTCAAGGTGTGGTACACAAACAGCCAAGGGAGCCAGTCAGACACACAGAATGCCAGCTCTCAGTCACACACATGCCCCTGGGCCTGCAGAGCAAACTCTCACCTAGTGTGTCTGTTCAGGGCTCCTGCTCATTTTATCCAGTCCCACAGACGAATCAAGTTACAGGTTCTGGTCACTGAGTGACTCAAAAGTTTTAGGGGTAGAGTTTAGGTGACATTTTTAAAACCTCCTGTAAGTCTGGTATACACTTGTGAACCAACAGTAATTTTACAGTTTCTGAGCAAATCATTTATTTGTTTATTCAGAATAAATAACATAGTTTCTCAGAAATAACTTATTTATTTATTGTCTTCAGTAGCACATTAGTGCTGGCTGAATCCCCAAAGGTAGAAAGTCCCTCTTTTCTTTTCTTTTTTCTGGTTGAGACAAGGGATCACTTTACAGCTCAGGCCAGGCTGAAACTCCCAACAATCCTTGCCTCAGCCTCCCAAGGTAGGATTACAGGCATGAGTCCACCATGCTTGGCCAGGCTGACTAGAGGTTTGAAATGAACAGGTATGAGTTTCAGGTTATCTAATTACATTTTTCCTAAATCCAAGAATACTACTTTGACCCATGTTTTTTTTTTTTTTTTTTTTTTTTTTTTTTTTTAAAAAAAAAAAAAAAACCAAAAACAAGCTTTTGGGCTTTTTTCCTATAAGAGTGTGCAATACTTGAGCTACAATGGCAAGGCACAAAACCACCCATAGGGCCCTCAGCATCCTTTGCCTTGGCTTGGTTCCTTACTGAAGGCTTCTTGTGCCTCTGGCAGGCTCAGAATCCAGAACCCAGACTTCAATAGTATACTTCCAGATCTCTGCCAGCCACAGTTGCTGTTTCTGATCCTTGGTGTTTACAGTGGCGGCTGGCTAACCTCACAAATCAGCTCCCACCCCAGCCATTCAGCATTGCAGCTTATGACTGCCTGGCGTAGTCACAGGATGCAGCTGGCTGAAGTTTCCAGATCTCCATGAGTCAGCTCCTGTCCTTACCTGCCTAGCAATTTTGTTCATGACTGATGGGATAGTCACTGTAGGTGGCTGGCTAACATCATCAGTGCATATGGGTCAGCTGTTCTAACTTCACCACCATCTCTCTTGGACACCAGATGTATCAATGAGCTCAACTTGAGAAAGCTTTGTCTCACAGTATTATTACTACCTCTCCACTTCTCACGCAGTCTTTGTGGTTATTGCTACAGAGTGTTGATCATGCCTTGAACTGCAAGCTTAACAACCTACCCATGGAAAAGCTAGAGTTAATAACAAATCCCAACTACACAGATGCTCAGAATCTGCAGAATAACTCTCCTTTCAGGATCTTCAATTTTGGAAAAGTGGCTTAAACTACAGAGTTTAAACCATAAATCACTGAAGTGTGACTCTTGGGCTCACAAGGACCAGATGTTCTGTTGAAAGTTGATCTTTATTCCTTATGTTATCTTTAATTTTTTAAATTTATTAATAATGTCTGTGTACACTTATGTAACATGCATACATGGGTATGGAGGTCAAAAGACAGCTTTCTGGTGTTAGTTCTCTAGAGCTTGAACTCTGGTAACCAGGCTTGCAGAGCCAGCACTTGGGCCATCCTGTCAGCCTTTCTAGGTTATCTTTAAGGGCACTCTTCATGTCTCAAGCTTCATCAGATGATGGTGATACTTGTTTACTTAAAACCACAGTATCCTAATGTCCACTCAAACAGAGCATCTCCAAACCAGACACGATTTTCTAGCTCAGGACAGGCAGATCAGGACTCCATGGAAAGAGCTAAGCCCTGGTGGACCAGAGCCTAGCTGCCTACACTGCTGGCGTCTTCAGTCTACTGGGGCTGTGATAACTCTCAACACATTAAGCAAACAATACCCTGAATTCCATGTATGTGTGCTGGCATCAAAAGACACAGAAAGGAAGTATACTATGATATTAATCATGGTTCTCTCTAGGTTGCTAATTATGGAGAATCTGTTTTCTTCATGCTCTTCCATCTTTTACCAACTTAATGCAATAAACATATATTCCTGGATAGTAAGACAACTCCACAGGTTTGAAGGCTTGCAGCTATGCTGACAACCTAAGTTCAGTCTCTTAGACCGACAGTAGACCAGAACCAGCTCCAGAAGGTTGTCTTTTGACTTCTGCATGGTGCCAAGGCCCATGTGTCCACTTACACTAAATAAACAAATAAATGTAATTTTAAAATTAAAAAAAATTCTACTTAGAACCAGGGAAAGGCCAATAATTTGCTTTTCACTTGGGGATAATTCTCATTCAATGCAAGGCTCACATCCTAAGTGTCCCATTCACAGTTTCGACAGGTATACATGCCCTGGTAACCACTCCAGAAAAGGCCTGCTCCTACATTCTCTCCAGGTTCTGGTCAGGTCTCTTCTGACACCTGCCAGCATCCACTGCTATTTCTGACAGTACATCCCGGTTTTCTGACTCAGCTTTATGATAGAAGTATGTAGTATGTCCATGCAGTTTTATATACACACATATGATGGCTTCTCTATTCTGTGTTTGTGGGGCCTGCACTTGCTACTGCACTGGATCAGTATGCTCCTCTGACACTACTGAGTAATGGTTCATTGTCCCTAACTACTTATGCATTCACATATTGGTGAACAGCTGGACAATTTCTAGCTTGGTCAAGTTTAATAAGAATGCTGTAAATATCCTTTGTAAGGGCTTTGTAGACATATTTTCATTCTTTTAAGTAAATACCTACATTGCTGGGTATGAGCACTGGACACGTATTTAGTATCTTTTGATTATAGCAATCCCAGGATATGTGAGGCTGTGTTTCATGGTAGTTTTACATCACTCACCCTCAAAGGTAATGACACTAAGCTGCTTTGATGCAGACATCTATTATTTACTGCTTCTTGCATTATGATCTGCTCAGGATTTATGTCCATCCACTTGAGCTGTCTCCATGTTACTGCACTGCCTGAGTGTCTATTCTGGACAAAGTCACAGATACACATGCTGCAGCTGCTTTCTCCTGTTTTGTGACTTGCCTTTTCATGTAGCAGTTACCTGCTTGGTGGTGGGAGGGCTGCCTATGGTGGCGCTGAATCTAGGACCTCATATGTGCCAGGCAAGTACCCTACCACTGAATCACATCCCTAGCCTGTCTTGCTGGGTTTGGTTTTGGGTTTTTGACTGTCCTGCAACTCACTATGTAAACCAGGCTGGCCTCGGGAACTCACAAAGATCCACCTGCTTCTGCCTTCCACGTGCTGAGATTAAGGTGTGCAACACTACACCCAGCCTATTATCTTTTCTAAGAGCAGAAGCTTTAAATCTAGATAAACTCTTTTTGGTTTGTTTTGTTTCTTTTTTAAAAACTTTATTTATTTGCCTTGGTGTTTGCTTGAAACTGGGAACTGGAACTACAGACATGTGAGCTGCCATGTGGGTGCTGGGAATCAAACAGTTAAGAGCACCTGTTTCTCTTGCAGAGGACCCTGGGATCATTTCCCAGTACCCACATGCTGGCTCACAACCATCCACAACTTTAGTCCAGGGGATCTGACACCTTCTTCTGACCTCCATGGGCACTAGGTACGCATGTAATGCACAGACACACTTGCAGGCAAAGCACTCATACACTTAATTTTTTAAAATCTAAGATAAAAATTTGTATAGAAAGTAAGAAAGCTGTAACCCTAAAAGACAAGTCAGAGGCTGGCAGTGCCCTACTAGCTGCTTTCTGTGGAGGACGTAGTCCCTTCATCCCTAATGGCACTGCTTAAAATAACAAATCAAAGGGCCTTATGAAGTCAGACAGGGAGGCTTGGGCTTAGAAACATAGGCACAGAGGAAGCAGGAAACAGGTCATCTATGGAATGAGGCAGTTAGAGACGCCCGCCTGGAAATGCCATCCAAAGTCACTGACACCTCGTCATTTTACACTGTAACCGCTTCACGATCTTCTCCTGTAAGCGTAAGGAGGTGCAAATGTGCTTGACACTGAACCAGACACAGGTGGGCGCACCAGCCTTTGGGAATCACACTAGCAGCACTCACTAAGCTTCCCAACAAACAAAAGTAAAACAGAAATTTTAAAATGTCATACAGAGTGGACAACAGACAGGGAAATAAATAATCTACATAACAACTTATAAGCGGGGCTGGAGAGATGGCTCAGCGGTTAAGAGCATCGTCTGCTCTTCTAGAGGACCCGGGTTCGATTCCCAGCACCCACATGGCAGCTAACAACTGTCTGTAGTTCCAGTTCCAGGCAAACACCAAGGCAAACAAATAATTAATAAATAAATAAAGTTTTTAAAAAAAAAAAAAAAAAAAAAAAAAAAAAAAAAAAAAAAAAAAAAAAAAAAAAATTTTAAAAAAAAAAAAAAAAAAAAAAAAAAAAAAAAAAAAACAACTTATAAGCACTTAGAGTAGTAGTTTTCAACCTTCCTAGTGCTGGGACCTTTAATACAATTTCTCACGTTGTGGTGACCCCTCAACCACAAAATTATTTTGTTGCTACTTTAAAACTGTAGTTTTGCTACTGTTATGAATGATAATGTAAATATCTGATATGCAGGATATGATATGTGATGGCTGTGAAAAGGTCATTCCGCAAAGAGGTCATGACTCATGAGAACTGCTGACTTAAGGCTTTCTGGTGCCTTTGAATTTTCTAGCTCAGTTTTGTACATGGAAAAGGTGTCCTGCTGCCAGGTGAAGTGGTGCGCTCCTTTAATCCCAGTACTCTGGAGGCCGAGGCAGTCAGAGCTCTAGGACCAGGGCAGCCTGCTCTACAAAGTGAGTTTCAGGATAGCCAAGGCTATGTAGAAAGATTGTCTCAAAAAAAGAAAAAAGAAAAAAAAAAAGCCCAAAACTTTCCTATGTTCAGATCCTTGCAGTAAAGACTCAGAGAAGGCTGTGAAGGGCTCCGAGGCAGAAAACCTACTTTCTCCTGGAATGTGCCAGGCCATGTGGGGAAGGATAGACAGGTGCATGGGACCTAGACCCACATGGCCTACCCAGCAGCAAGGCAGACTCACCTCTCCTCTGTGGATCCCAGGCTTTCAATTTCATTAGCGACTTCTGCTATCTCGTCCTTCAGCCTCTGTAAACAGGAGATACCTGGATGAGAGCTGCAGAGACTTCCAAAGCCGTCCACACAACCCCCTCCATCCCAACACCATAACACAGCAGAGCAGAAACTCTACCAGGTCAACTAGGAGAATGCATTTACTCAACACATATCTTCTGGGCTCCCACCAGACAGACAGTGAGCATTTCACAACTGCAAAGGTGGCAAGGCAGTACTTGGCCACAGTTCTTGGGCTAGAGAAGAAGTTTTTTCAGCACATGCACTTTGCTAAAAAGGTGCACTCACTGAAGAACAGCCACTTCAGTACAGTCTTTCAGAACAGTCTGAGGGCTGGAGAGATGGCTCAGCCATTAAAGGCTAGGCTCACAACCAAAAATATAAGAACAGTCTGCAGTTCCCAAACACAGGTATGACGAAGCTGAGGCACACAGGCACCCATACACATGGTTGGCTGGGCCAGCAAAGGCTGTGTTGGGACTGCACTGAGCCTCATGCTGCCATAGCTAAACAGAGGAATGTCTCACTAATCTACTGACCATTCACTCCCAGCACCAAACTCACTACCAGGCGCTGCCTTCCCCTTCACTCAGTCATGGAAGGGAGAGACTCTCTGTGCAGAGGGCAGGGTAAAAGCTCCTCCATGTTCCAGAGAATCAGGAAAACCATCCAAACAGTCCCAAATCACCAACAGCAAGCGGTCCTGTCCTCTCGCTGCCCTGTGGGGTCCCGGGTCCTCCTTTCTTACCCCCGAAATCTTAAAAAGGGTTTAGGAGAGTGGCACCTAGCTGCTAAAGTGAAAACAACCCACCACATGGCTCTTGGACCATCCTTCCAACACTGCCTTCAGTTAGGACAAAAACTTGGAAGAACAGTCATGCCACTGTCTAACTCACCAGCCAGCTCTAGAAATTGATCCTGTAACCACAGGGCATCATTCCTCGCAGGAAGCTGCAAAGGTGCTGTTCTCACACCGTGCCCAGGAAAAAACAGACATTAGAAAACTAGAGCTGCATCCTCTGCCTTCAGCTGCTAAGTAGCAGAGTGAGGACCTACAGAAGGTGATGGCAAACCTGAGGCCCGCCTTCTGTAGTGTGTCAGCAGGGACCCTCAGTTCAGAGTCACTCTAGTTCGGAAAATGGCAGTAGGGCAAGCCTTCAGAGACTCCCTCTCTGTTAAATCAGAGAGAACCACTAAGACCTATACTTTGGTCAGAGCTGGGGAGGCACCAGCCCTTAAGGGACCTTGTGACACACAAAGCCACAGACCAAGTGTCCCATATCAGGCAGCCTCCCAGCGCCCTCTCACCTGAATGTCAGCCAGCAGCTCCTGCTTCCTCCGCCGGATGTTCTCTAGTTCTTGTCTCTCTTCTGCAGTCAGGTCACTAGGAACTGCAGAGAGAGAAATGTCACCAAGAGAAAGCATCTCCCACAAAAAATAACAAAAATTTTAAAGATTCGCAGGTAAAACATGAGCAAGAAAGAAGCCAGAAGCCAATTTCAGACATGAGAGCCGCTGGGAATCAGTCACTCTGGCAGGTTTGTGAAGAGAGACGGGACCTTCACTCTTAGGCCAGCGGAGCAGGGACAGCTCCAGAGGAAGGACAGGAGAAGATGCTGCCAGGTGAATTCCCCAGTGGGAGGGAAGAGGAGAGAGGCCTTAATCTGCCCTCCAGCTGGAAACTACAGGCCTCAGCTCCCTGGTGGTCAAAGGTGAAACTGCATCTCCCAGAAGTTGGCCCTGGCACAGAAGTGCTCTGTGCCTTTGGGAGAAAAGCAAGATGAGGATTCTTTGCAAACAGAGAAGAAAATCTAGAAAGACACACATCAGAATGAAAACAGCTAGGATCCTGGCTCTGGGAGCTAGGATCAGGAGACTCTTCAACCTGCTGAAAGTTCACAGTGTGCTCCTACCATCAAATACACTCATTATGAACACTGCCATGGCCCCTGGTGACTGTCCCCTCATCCCAGCACTCCTCTGTTGGAAGTGGTGGTCACATAAAAAACAAGCATTTAGGACCAAGTGTGATATCTCAAGTCACCATGTCACCTGTCCCCCATCCCCATACACTCCACCCTCCAGTTCCCACCACTTCAGTCAAACTACATAACCCATTCAGCCACATGCTGTTCAGCCTCATCCATGAGCTGAGGAAGAAGCAGAATAGAGATGTATTCCTTTACCCTCAGAGGACACATTCCTAGGACCCTAGCAGATTTCTGGACCCACAAATAGACTAGCTTTGTCAACATATACATCCACATTAGATGCTTTTTCTGTCTGGCCCAGGCACCATCCTACACAGTGGCCAAACCTTTGGCAGTCTGAGGTACGGCAGCAAAATAAGCTGATAGTTTCTCACTATCACAGAGGGTCACAGACAGAAAAGGGTACAGCAGAGTGCAGAATTCATCCTGCCACTCAGAATGCAAGTGAAAGCTTATGAATTGTTTGTTTCTGGAATTTTCCATTTAATACTTTAGGCTGCAGATGACAATGGGTAATGGTTTTAACTAAGGTTTCTCAAACCCTGCCCAGTGTTTAATGGGCAAAGTGCTGGCTCCTGTTCCTGTACAGCATGGTGTAGGACACCCACATCCTTGGGACGGGTAGACAGATCTCTTCTCTTCTTGAGTCAAGATGCACCCTTGAGCTATGATGCCCACATGACACAGACTATAAAAGCATAGCACAGCTCCTGTGCAGTAATGCCCACACTAATGACACTCTGGTGTGTTAGAGGAAGGTGTTTAGCTGACCCCTCAAAGGTGGAATGACACCTGTTTACAGCACAGATGGACACACGCTCATACTGACATGGCATGGCTTTGAAGGCAGAAGCTAACTTTAAACATATCTATTTCATGAGGATATCAATACCTGGGATCTGATTTGATGCTTACAGAGATAGTTAATCAGATCATCAGTGAGTCTGATCACCATTTGAGCAGAAGCAAGACTAATAAATCCCAGATCCTTACTACAAAGCTGATGAAAAAAATTCTTATCCCTAGACAGCTGACCATCATTACTTGAATGAAAAACTCTGTGGTTGCCTCCAGAATCAGAACCCACTCTTCATTCACATGTGACAGTGAGGACCCATTATCTACACTTCATATTCAGATTGTGCTTCTTACTGTCTGCCTTTCAAGATGCAACTTTAAAAATAAAGAAGACATTCTAAAAAGCCAACAGACATAGACTCCTGTAGAGCATCAGTACACAGGAAGTGCATGGCAAACAACTTCCAAGACTCTAGAAATAACAGAGACATCTGACTGCCTGACAGTCATCTGAAGCTCCTTTTCATTGTTGGAGCACCCATCTCCAGCCTATAGGCCTAGAGGATCTGGCATACTTTTCAAGGAAGCAGTAAAATTGAAGGACTGTCCTGCTCTGTATTGGCAAAGTTCAACAAGTCTCCCTGACGGAGAACCTGGGACTCAGAAGGCAATGGCATGAAACCAGAGGCCTTCTTGGGAGTCTTGGATATCATGGTATCTCTGGTACTTAGCCACAGGACTCTGTGTGCCAAAGAACTGGAATATACACCTAACCCCAAGCAAACAAGATGAACTAGCTGCTGATGAGCAAGCTATCTAGTGGGCAGCTGACTCAGGTGGTATAGGAACCCTTGGCACTGGTGCCTGGAGACCAGAAAGTGCCCCGTGGCAAAGGCACCTGTGTGCTCCAGCTGAGCAAAGCCCCTAATGCCTACGATCCAACCACCCCACAGCCTCTTCCTGCCCCCAAGCTTCCCTTTTACAGTGAAAAAGAGTCAGACCACAAACAAACCAACCCTGTAGCACACAGAAAACTCTGTTCTTTTTTTGTTTGTTTGTTTGTTTTTAAAACTTTATTTATTTATTTATTTATTTGCCTTGGTGTTTGCCTGGAACTGGAACTACAGACAGTTGTTAGCTGTCATGTGGGTGCTGGGAATCGAACCTGGGTCCTTTGGAAGAGCAGAGGGTGCTCTCAACCCCTGAGCCATCTCTCCAGCCCCGAAAACTCTGCTCTTAAAACAAACAAACAAACCAGAACCAGAAGTGGAGGCGAAGGTGGAGGCGAAGGCGGAAGCAGAATCAGACCTGTGGCAGAGTATTAAGTTGTATCACTTTTATTCATGCTGCATTTGTTTAACTCTGTGAAGCTGCTGCTGAGCACAGACCCGTGATAAAGGGATAAGTAAAGGAAAAAAATATTCTTGCAAATTAAACCTTTTTCCCTTTTTTCAATCCTCCTATCTAAATAAAACTGTCAAGGAAGGACTAAAGAACAAACGGAGCCTGTAAGAAAAGGCTGAGAGTGAGCAGCCAATCAGTTCACTGCAGAGTAAATCTAAATCCTACAGAGAAATAAATAGAAGCAAATAGGCCCCAAGACCTCTGCATGGCAGGGAGTGGGTTCATCACTCAATAGCTGAAGAGACCCACACAGCCCAGTGAGGACAATGAAGGTATTCAAACATTCTAAATGAAATTCCCAAACCTCAATCCTCAGCCAGGAGGGGGCCAAGTCAGAGTCAAATGCCCAGGTAGCAGAGAGCCATTCTTCTGGCCACACGCTCTAAAGTGGCATCAAGAGGAGCACAGTGTAGGATACAGGACAGGGCCAATGCAGGAGGCCAAGCATGGCAAACAACTGGGGGTCGGGCACAAAGTATGTAGAACAGATTGGCATACAAGCCGTGGACTGTAGGAAGGGTATCACAGAGAACAAAACGGACTGCAAATTAAAGAATAGGGCGATAGGGTGTGTAACAAACAGCACACATGAAGCTGAGGCAGGGCAGCCTGAGTGTGAAGCCAGCAAGGGCTGTATAGCAATACTGTCTTAGAGTTACTGGGAAATGTTCGTGAAACGGGCAGGCACCACCTCATCCTCTCTTAAAATGGAAAGTTATTCAAATAGAAAGAAAACACTCACACACACACACACACACACACACACACACACACACACACACACACACAGGAATACTGGGAGAAAGTAAGGAGAGGTATGGGCAGTCAGGATGCTAGAGCAGCTCACTCAGCGTTCCCAGTCTTCTACCATTCATTTACTGCTTGTTGGTTTTCAGAATCAGTCTGATTGCAAAGCATAAAACACTCACCAGAGGAGAAGAACAGCTCTTATCAGGGGCAACAATGAAGGATGAGACAACTGTAGCAGGATGGGGCCACCTGAGGGAGTCAGGGTCCCCAGGGCTCAAAGGTGCACAGTGCAGACACACTTACGGGACTCCTGGCAAAGGTGAAGCATTAGAACTAGAAGGCACAGCAAGCTACCCAACAGGAAAGGCGAGCTGGAGCCTCTGTCTGACCGGAGGAAGCCGGAGTTCATCCCTGGCTCCTACATGATACCAAACCACTCCACTAACATCAAGGAGCTCTTGGCTGACTTGGAGAGCAGGTCTTGGAATGGGGTGATGGAGCCACCATGACTATTCACCTGGCATGTGTCTGACACACCAACTCAGGGCTTCCTGGGAAAAGGCCTCTGTGTCCTTGCAGCCAGTTTGCAGTAATAGCAGAGACATTAAGAATAAACCAAAAGGCCTGGCATTTGTTGTCTCACTCTAGTCTCTTGACATGGACCATGTGATCCCTAAGTTACCTCTGTAATACTTCACTTGAAATCGATGCCTCTTCCATTTGGGTTCAAAGAGGAACTAAGAATTTAGGAGAAGAAATAAAAAAAAACCAATCTAGATCTCATTTTATTCTCCTGGAATTTTGCTCTGAGAGAAATATAACCTTTTGAAGAGCACTTAATATAACATTTAAAGAGCACTTCACTCTGTAGAAACTCACCAACACAGCACCAAACCTACCAATATAACACCAAACCTATCAACACAACACCAAACCTTACCAAAACAACACCAAACCTTACCAGCATAGCACCAAACATTACCAACACAGCACCACACATTACCAACACAACACCAAACCTTACCAACACAGCACCAAACCTACCAACACAGAACCAAACCTTACCAACACAACACCAAACCTTATCAACACAGCACCCCTACCAATATAACACCAAACCTTACCAACACAGCACCAAACCTACCAACACAACACCAAACCTTACCAACACAGCACCAAACCTACCAACACAACACCAAACCTTATCAACACAGCACCCCTACCAATATAACACCAAACCTTACCAACACAGCACCAAACCTACTAACACAACACCAAACCTTACCAACACAACACCAAACCTTATCAACACAGCACCCCTACCAATATAACACCAAACCTTACCAATACAACACCAAACCTATCAACAAAACACCAAACCTTACCAACACAACACCAAACCTACAACACAGCACCAAACCTTATCAACACAACACCAAACCTTACCAACACAGCACCAAACCTTACCAACACAGCATCAGATCTTTCCAATGCAACACCAAACCTACCAACAAAACACCAAACCTTACCAACACAACACCAAACCTACCAACATAACACCAAACCTTTCCAACACAGCACCAATCTCACCAATTCAAATCCTTTAGTTCAAGCCTCTGTGACAGATTATAAAACAAATCCCAGTGATGGATGCCTCATTTAACACAAGGGATCTAAAGATTGCTGGGTGCTGGGTCCTGAGGGTGGTTCAGTCAGAACCAGAGTGAAACCATGCTGGGAAGGAGAAGGGAGGGGACAAGAGACACTGGGTGACCCCAGCAGGGAAGGCTATCTAACCCCATCAACAGCTAGGGTTAAACTGCACAAGAGCTCGCCACCAGGCCAGATGGCAGAACAACAAACAACCTCCCTTCCCCCACCACCACGTGCTAAGCCATGCTTCTGTGCCAGGAGGCCGGCCCGCTAAAGCCTCTTCTCTAAAAGAATGGCTACAGGGCAGGGCAGCAGGTTGTTCTTGCCACAGTCTGAGCACAATAGAAGCAGATCAAAGGAGCCATCACTCACTTTTGCCTATGCCAAGGGCCAGGAAGCCATGCTCTAAGGTTAATTTGCAAGGTGTCCAGCTGGCAGGCAGAGAGGACAGTCTGCCCTGGTGTCCTCACCAATCCTTCCCCAGGTTCCAATTCAATGAAGGGGATTAAAGTGGCCAAACAACAAGGAGCCATTGTGCCCATTGTGAAGGCAATGCCATACAAGGGAAGCTTTCATTTATTTGTTTAAATGCTGCTTTGCAGATTTTAACTGTAGGCAGAAACCCAGGGCTGAAACATGGTCCAGCCAGCACATACAAAGCAGGACTGTCTTAAAGGGACGGTCCTTCTTTCCAAGCCAAGGAACAGACAATGTGCACAGGACCGCAGCACCAGTCCACAGCCCTGCAGTCCCTTCTCTGCCCCATGACAGCTGCCCAGGGCTGTGCCATGAGGTCCCACTGCAGATGGAGCTCCTGAGGCATCAGGTTCTATTCAGTAGCCGCTGCAGCTACTGCTCAAATGCATGGCGCTTACCCAACCCTAGTGGGTGCTGTGAAGCCAGGGGCTCTAGGCATGCTTTGGAACTCAGATTTCCTTCTTCCTGCTTTTTGAGGTCATTTTGCTCTCCTCAGACCTCTCTGCTTGGCTTGAAGATACACTACCTGTCTTGTTTTTAATTATTTTTAAAATTATTATTAGCCATATTTATTAGCCACCATAATTATTAGCCAGCATCCACAGAGCCTCAGCCTCTCGGTGGATAAAAAGGGTCTACATTCAATGCAGTACTACAGGGAGACATTTAAGAGTGACTAAGAAATGGGTGTTCTCGGAGGGTGCACCTTCTCCTCATTGTGAAGAAGGCGAACAAACAAAGCATGGCTTCCAGGGTACAGCCCCAGCCCCCCCCCCCCACACACACACACTCCATACAGCTTTCCTGCTAGGCTGCCGTTCCTATTCTGGACCTGGGTTGCACATGCATATAGTTATTTCCTTTTTCTTCTTCTGTCCACCCCTTGCCTGCTTCTCACTCAGCTCAGGCAAACCTAAGCACAGCCCAGAACTGCAGAGGGGGTAAAATGGAGCCCAAGTCTCCCCACACCCCACAGAACTGGCACCCACTCTGAGAAGACAGTGGCTTTCCTAGGCCCAACAGCACAGATAGAGGAAGCTGCTGTTGCAACTTCCTGTGAGGCCCAGTGTGAGACGCTCTCAAGGCCAGCAGCACCAGCCACACAGCAAGGTACAAACTCATCAGCTGTCTGCCCCCAAGTGGACCTGGCCAGTGTGACCTAGGCAACAAGGCCAGGGTCTGTGTCCTCCAGGAGCCTCTATCACTTTGTCACCCAGGAAACCCTAGAACTTACACTTTGAAAACTGCCCAAGTATTAGAAAGAACTCAGGGTGCTGTAGCCACACCAATGCTCAGCAGTTGCCCGCCTCTCTGTAAGATGGAACTACCCACCCATTTCTGTAACCACTGGGCTCAGGAAGAGATGGAACAGCTGCCTCAGTGAGCACCATGGCCTGAGGCAGGTCCCTTCACCTGCACATCCAGCTCACTCACCTCCTCTCCGGCCTGCACACCACAGATGTTCACCCAACCTACAACTACTGCTGCCTCACAGCTGGACAGCAGACTCTCTCTTCCTGGAGAAGCAGCAGTCCACGGACAATTTAGAAGTGTATGTTAATGAGGGCCATGTCTATTGGGCCCTGGTCAGGACACTTGGTTATAATACCTACAGTCGGTGCTCAGCAGCTGTGTGGCCCTGTAAGCCATCTCATCAGTGTGTGGCCCTCAGCAAACAGTAAGCTAACAGGCTGCTTCCTGGAGGAACACTGGAGCGGAACCTGGTTCTTAGATCAGAGTGGGACTCACCGTTAGGTACTCACTGTACCTAACGGTGAGTCCAAAACTGCAGGGAACAGTGGCAAGGCAGGAGGGCCAGCATAAAAGCCAGCAGCTCCAAAGACAGGACCAAGTTTCTTACTGACCCCTGCTCACTGGCTTCTTCGAGAATCTGGGTTCCCTCACTTAAAACTCTGTTTACAAGGGATAGGGTTGAGTCATTCAGAAGGACTCAACCTACTTTTCAGGAGTCTTTCAGGTAACAGCTTGATGCTCTGGGCCACAAGCTGTTTCCAGTCCTCAGGACAGTGACCAGGATCCAAGAATGAAGGAAGGTGGACACAGAAAAGACGTGTGACCACAGTCAGAGACCTAGGGACACACTGGCTGCCAGAAGTGTGCTAAATTTCCATCACACCTTCATGGAGTCTGCCAACTTGAGAGAACCAATCCCGCCTTCCTCCTTCGCTGTCCGTCCTCAAACTCAGGACACACTATTGGGGGCTTAAAGGGGAGGGGATTCTGATGCCATCACTATATATAGGCCAGAGGAATCCTGAAGACAGTCAGCAAAATGGACATTGTGAGGTTTCCCTTACTCAGGGTCCTTGAGTCACACTGAGAGAGAGAGAGAGAGAGAGAGAGAGAGAGAGAGAGAGAGAGAGAGAACAGTTTTTGGAAGGTGATAGTGGGTTGAAAAGATTAATAGGGACAGAGTGGCAACAATCTTTTAATACTGAACATTTCTGGGGATGGATATACCACTATTGTTCAGCACCATTAACTGTACACTTCAAATGATTAAAATGGTAAGTTTTATGTTATATGGATCTTACCACAATTAAAAATAAACAGATATTCTAATCTTAAGGCAACAGTCTAACCTCTTGGTACCAGTTCAGATCCTTTTCACTATGATTTGGCCCTTGAAAGAGCACCTTGACACCACCCCCTGAAGTACCCGAGTTTTAAAGAAATTTACACACTCACAGGACCAAAGCTTGTTTAATTCACATGCAACAAGCATGAACAACCCTCGAGACAGCTGTGGTGGGCAAACTGCCAATGTGGACATTTACAAACTCTGGTTTACATTCTTTCCAGGCAAACCCACCCAGGCCTCTGCTTAGAAGTCAGAGTATTAAAGATTTTATTGCCATGTTTTGCATTTTGAGGACCTGGCTTTGGTCCTGTTCTCAAAATTTAGGGGCAACTCTTGTGACGGCTACCTCAACAAGAGCCTCCGCCTCAGCCTTTCCTGGTGGATTCAGAGGAGACACTAGCCAGGGTCAGAAGTGGGGAGGGGGCCCAGGGCCAGCCAGGACTTCACTGACTTCTTTGTGCCATGGGCAAAACATGACCTCTCCTCTCCCTAGCCCCCTCATGTGTAGACATGGACTAGGAATGTGCATTCACAAAGCTCCAAGAGCATTCCTATAAAAGGAAGGACTTTTACTATCCTTTAGAAAGGACAATGAACACAATTTACCCAATAAACCCTAGAACTCAGGACTGAGTTTGCTATGATTTTAAACCTCTCACTAAAGGGAAATGAGGTCAAACTTCAAGTCAGTAACAAGACTAAGTCATCAAATTTTTTCCTAAAAATGTGGGTTTTATTAAAATAAGCACGTGACTTGTCCTCACAGATAAGAGAGCCTTTAACACCTGGCAGGGGCAGTGACGGAGCCAAGATTCACAGCAGCTTCTCTTCAGCACCAGCTCCCAGCTTTCTCTATGTGGGACAAAGCTAGAACCCTTGGGGAGCCAGCACTGGGTTCTTAGCTCTTGGACAGCCAGAGCATTGCCTATTCTACCAGGAACCCAGATCATTTGGCTCCCCTTCCTCTGGGGGTCAGAGGACATCATGTCTTTGGGGTGAAGCACTGTCATTCTGGTGCCTGCCAGCTGCAGTCACCACACACTGCACAGCTGGGCCACCACACCCCCTGTGCATCCCAAACAGAAGCAGACTGGGGGCTTCCATAAGTCACTTTCCTGTCACGTTCCCTCCTCTCTAGAGACTGTCTACACACCAGTCCTTTATACAACCTTGAATTGTCCTGCATAATCATGCCTTCTCTCTGTCTAGCAGCTGGAAAGGACCAGGGGTCAAATCTTTTTCAATGCAGTGTGTACTGCCAGAGCCTCAGCTACCCCAACCAGGAAGGTCCACAGGCCCCAAGTTGGCAGAAATCCCAAGTAGTGGGCAGATCTAGACAGGAGAGTCTGCCCATGAATTTGCCCCTTGGCTTTCTGCTACCCTATTTTTAACCTCATCAAAGCCAGAATTGGGAACTGGTTATTGGCTTGCTCTTAAGTCTCAGACCAAGAAGAAATAACAACAAATGACTGGATACCTACACAGACGCCGGTGGAAAATCTCTGTGAGGAGAGAGCAGAGGATGGGAATCCAAGGACAGACATGCAGAGTCAGCGGCGCAAGTCAGTTCCAGCTGCCTGCAGCAGGGTATGGAGTGCACGGTGGGAGAGGCTGCATCTAGGCAAAGCAGGCAGGGGAGCTGCAGACCCACTCCATGCACCATCCACCAGGATCTTACCGGATGGCGCTTCCCCTTTTCCGTGGCCCCAGTGTCCTGTCAAGCCCTGGGCAGCAACATCAAAGCCTTGGCTGGTCGGCAGTTCTCCATGTCAGAGGCCATGGTGGATCTGTACAGCAATCCCGCAGGCCCAGGCTCCCCGGAGCTCTCCCAGCTCTGGGTGCAGGAAGAGCTGGAGCAAGGACAGCATTTGTGTGCCTGCACACAAGGGCAGGGGAGGAGGCGTCCAGAAGAGACAAAAGCCGAATGGCCAAACAGCGGGCGGGAGTGAGCAGAGCCTGGTGGGGAAGGCTGGCGCAGCCCCGGGGATGGGGACGGGGACGGGTGCACGGAGCTGCAGCAGCAGCTGACACTCGGGTGCAGCTCCTCTCCTAGCAGGCTCATTTCCATGAATGTAATCACACCGCCCCTCCTACTACCCTCTTCCTGGCCTCCTGGGGGAGGGAGGGGGAGGGGAGGCATTGCTAGCATTTGCTCATAGGCTGCACTTGTCTTCTTCCCCCTTAAAAGCCAAGCTTGATGGCTGCTCTCTCCAGGAAAGAGGGTAACCCTTACTTATGATGCCTTCTCAAACAAGAGACTGGATCTGGGTGTCAAACATCTGTCACCCACGTGACATAACCTCAGTCCGGGTGCCAGTCTACATCAGATCAGCCTGCTCTCTCCTACACACCATCTGGGAGGGTCTTGAGAGGCAGCATTCTACAAGATCCACCCCTGGAGGATCTCCTCCCTCCACTCCACGTGGATGCTGCAGCCTTTTATCTTCTACTGCTCATGATGCTGGCATCAATGCCTTCTTCGTCAGAGGTGAACCACATGTGCTAAGTGCCCTGGGTAGGAGGGCTAGGCAGACTAATTGTGGGGGTGACCATATTAGATGGCTAGTGACAAGAAACACAGCTACATCCTAGGTACAGCAATGTCTGAGTCGTCAAGATGTGCAACGGTCACAAAGATACCTATTAGGCAAGGCAAGTGGGACCCCAGGGCCGGGACACAAATCCCACAGGTTCAGGCCTAAGGGTGAAGGGAAGCAAGGTATGTCATGACTGCTAACACACCAAGAAGCACTGCCAGAAACTATGAAAGGAGGAGGGGGAGGAGGAGGAGGAGGAGGAGGAGGAGGGGGCTATTTAAATAAGCAGCCAAATAAGCAAGGAGAAAAAAAATAGAAATGCCTCACTTCGCCAGGCCAGAGTTCTTCAGTCTTAGCCCAAGGCCATTTAGAGCACATCATTCTGTGGTAGGGACTCATCCCTGGGTGCTTTGGGGATGTGTTGAGGCAACCAAAGGAGACAAAATCTGAGAAGCCAAAGCGGGCAAGAATACCATGGCCTCTTCCCACTGGATACCATAGTGACCTTCTCTCAGTCAGATGTGACTACCAGAACATTGCTAGGGGTCCCTGGATGACACTGGTTAAGAATCATGACTTCAGATATATAACAAAGGAGAACCCCACTCCAGGCTTCTCTTCCTTCTAGCCTCCTGCACTAGGGAACCATTGTCTACAGTCGCCCGTATCTTCACAGTTCCCCCCACACCCCCAAGTGATCTTCAATTTCAGAGTCCAACCCAGCTGGACAGAAAATGTGGGCAGAGAATGTTGAGAGACATCCTCATCATCACGGTGGTATCTTCAGACTGGACTAGCCACTGTGCTCTCCATTCCAACCCATGTCTTCTAAACCAGTGACAGCAGGACTGACTAGTCAGTGCCCAAATGCTAGGACTTGTTTAAAAGGCTCCTGAACTCACTTACAAAATGTCTGCCTTAAGCTGCAAAGGCTACAAGTTTTCAAGCACTGTGGGCATTGAACCCTATCGGACCCAGCGGCCTCGGGTCCGAGGAGCCCACTCTTCCTCGTTTGCAGGCTCGTCCCCACATCTGCAGCCCCCCTTCTTCCGGGAGAGCCCCTGATGACCTGTGTTAGCCCATGGGTATTGGCCATCACCTGATAACACTCAGCTCACAGTGTCTGCAGGTTAGTCTGCATCACACAAGCCATGACCTCCTCACAGGCTCTCCTTCGGGTGCTACCTTACACGCGTACACTTTTTCTCACAGTCCCAAGTTACAAGCACCTTGTTAGGGTGACAGTGCTAACTCTTATACAAGTATGCACAAACTCCAGGGACTGAACGATCCCAGGAGGTAAATCCTGACCTATCCTTTCGCCATGCTCTCATCCATAATGTACAAGATTCTTCATAGCTCTCCCTTATGTGGCCACTTCCAACACCGAACACTAAGCGGCTCTTGTGCTGGCTTTACTGACAGCACATGAACTGGTCACCCTCACATGGAACCCATGCTAAATGAATGTCTGAACACAACTCTAGGCACAACCATACAGTACAGAGGGGCAGCAGAGCAGGGGTTGGGGGGAGGGCTGCAAACTGAGCAGCTGAGCGCCTCCCACACCTAAAGAAAAGATGCTGAAATAAGTCAATGTACAACCAGATTTATAAAAGCATAGTGGTCAGAAAAAAAAATCAGGGGAAAAACCTGCTTTCAGAACAGGAATCCCAACAAAGAAAATGAAAAGTTTATTATATTATTATTTTATTTTATTTTTACTTTATGTGAATTGGTGTTTTGCCTGCATGTGTAACTGTGTAAGGGTGTCAGATCTTGGAATTACAGACACATGTGACACATGTTAGCTGCCATGTGGATGCTGGGAATCGAACTCAGGTCCTCCGGAAGATACCAAGTTGATGAGACGAGGCGGCGCTGTCACACAGCTCATGTGTCACTTATGTCTCTTACAAAAAGAAGAATCAGACAGCACACAGTGCTATAGCTGGACATCAGAGAACAGGAGTACCCATTAGTTTGACTCTACACAAGAGCAGAGATTGATGTTGAGCCACAGAGTTCACCAGGAAGGGAAAAGTGCCCCAGGCTGGGGGGGTGAGCCAGTTGGTGGAACAGAGGCGGAAGGGTGGCCCAAGTGGGAAAAGTCTGGAAGGCAAGCTGGAGTCAGGCTGGTGACTGACTCCAGCTAAGACAGTCGGTTTCACTGTTGCTGAGCTGAGCTGAGCTGAAAAGCAAAAGCATTAAGGAGACAAGATGCCAGGGAGAAGAGCCTGGAGGCCTTCCAATTCCAGAAGAAAGAACAGGGATGGATGGCTAAAACTTCAAAGGTCATGAGGAGAAAGTGCTTCCTTTCCTCTGGTGCTGGTGGCTTCAACTGCCACCCTTACCTGACACTAACTCTCCAAACACAGCCACCAGCCCCCAACTCCTGTCTCAGGCACAGGGTCTGCTGGGCAGAGACGGCCTCTGACAAGAGGAAACATGCACTGTCACTGACTTCTTGGGCAACTTCTGATGAGAAAGGCACAGACCAAGGTACCCTTGTGACCCTGAGCTCCCTGACGGATGGTAGTGCTGCCTGCAGGATCTCTACACACAGACACAAGGAGCACCATGGGCACAGGCCCCTGCACAGGCCCCAACCTCCGAGGCAGGCAGGCGGAGGTTCTGAAACTCTTTAAACCTAAATATGCTTTGTGACTCTTTAGCAAGAATAGAAGCAATGAGATGCTTTTTCAAAGAGGCCACCAACTGCTGTCTACTTTTGTTTGACAAGGGCCTGCAAGTTGAAAGGGGGATCTCTGCTCTTACCTCGAATACCTACATTGGGTTTCCACTGCTGTGATAAACACCAAGACCAAAAGCAATTTGGGAAGAAAAGGTTTACTTCAGTTTACAGTTCATAGTCCATCACAAAGGAACCCAAGGCAGGCAGTGACCAGAGGCCATGGAGGAAATACTGCTTCCAGGCTTGCCCCCATGGGTTGCTGAGTTTACCTTCTTATATACCTCAGGAGCATGCATGCAGGGTGACACCACCCACAGTGGGTCCTTCCATATCATTAATCAAGAAAATTATGGCACATGTGAACCCTACGCCATCCACAGACTTGCCTACCAGCCAATGAGCTAGAAGCGATTTCTCAGTTGAGGTTTGCTCTTCCCAGATGACCTAACTGCTGTTGAGGTGACAGAACCGACCTAGCACATCACAGTGAGTGCCAGCCATCCATCTTTGGAGCTGTTCTTAGTCCTGACCAGTAGCATCAGCACTGAAGTCTGAAAGTTTAGGAACAAGTGATGGCAGGGTGGGGCTCCAGCCTCCTGAGTCAGCAGGTCCACCTGCTCAACAGGAGGCCAAGGCCGGGAGAGAGGCGGTGGACAGGAGGGGGTGGGGATGGGAGACTTCATCTCTGCCCTACCCACAAGCGCTCTCAAAGGCTGCTCCTGTGCAGAGAAAGCAGACCCAAGAGACTGGGGGAGGAGGGGCAGGAAGACACAAGGTCTGGGACTCTGAGATCTAAGGTGGGATTTAAAAGGCAGATTCAAGAAGAAGCACAAGAACTGGAAATGAGAAGATGCTTAGGCCCACCTACCCCAGGAAATGCAACAAAAGCACCAACCTGGGGCCAGACCCCACACTCCCAGCTGTGTGGATGTGCTGGGGCAGCTTGCTATACCTTAAACACACAGGTCTTCCCATCTGAAAATCTGAGTCTGCTTCTTAAACTAAATTTGGATTTAAAAAAAAAAAAAAATTGATTTATTATGCATACAGTGTTCTGCCTGCACACCAGAAGAGGGCACCAGATCTCACTGTGGATGGTTGTGAGTCTCCATGTGGTTGCTGGGAACTGAATTTGAATCCCCTAGAAGAATAGCCAGTGCTCTTAACCTCTGAGCCATCTCTCCAGCCCCTAAATCTAAATTCTTAATTTGTGTATGAGAATTTTCCCAATGGCTATAACATTAAAACTATAAATATTGAAACTTTTCAGTACTGTACATGGTGACTAAAGAGTGGGGTGTTCTGAAGATGCCAGCAATGACAGGTGGTGGAACCAGGCAGCACTGTGTCAGAGTCCTCCTTATGTTGGCAAGTGCCTGGTGGACACATGTGAACCCCACACCATCCACAGTCATCACATAATGATGGAGAAGTGGCATGCGCTAACTCTTCCTGCAATCTTTGCTGCTGAGGCTTCTCCTCAGGGGAAATGCAGAAAAGCCACTGGCTCCTTTGCCCAGACAGAGCCTGAGCCCTTCCTCTGTGTTAGAAACATTCTTGTGCTCGAGTCCACTATCAGGGAGACGTCTGCTTGGCACCCTGACTCTGCTATGGCAGCACCGTAGATTTCCCATGGACTTGCTGCTTAGGATGCCAAGCATGAAAAAGGAGTCAGAGCAGCTAGTAAGAGACTTTGAGGTCATCAACTGAGCATCCATCAGTCATACTCTGTAAAGTGTGAAGAACACAGGGCTAAGGCAAAATACAACTTCCTTATTTCCTCAAGAAAGGAAGAGACATGCTGGGTGCATCCTCCCACAGCAGCCCATCTGCAGGGAGCAGGACTCAACTTCCTGCTCCTGAAGCTCTCGGGGACACACTCGGACAGCAGGAGAAACAAAACAGCAGCTGATAACCTCCGCAGACAGAGTTTGCAGCAGCAGAGGTAGTTAACTTCTCCCTGGCTGTCAAGGGCCTGCTCTCCCGGAAGCCAAGGCAATGGCCGTCATTTCAGAGCTGACCAGGGCCTGGCTGGGTAACTCAAAGGGCACTCTTGCTCTGCAAGTCTGACTGCAGAGCTGCTAGGGACACCTGGCTCTGTGCTGGAGGCTGAAGACCCTGAGAGGGTGGGCGGGAAGAGCAGCGTTCCCAGGCGTTCTTTCTGAGAAGAAAATACAGCTGAGCAGGAGACAGACAGACGGACGAGCAGACACCAGAACACTGTGTTTAGTGAGGCTGCTTTTGGAAGGGTGTCAAGGTCCAAAGGGAAAATGAGAGGTGGGAACTTCCAGATATTTCCAGAAGGTCTACTGACTCTCCAATTTTGATGTAGCCAACAGCAAACTATATGCAACTTCCACCCCCATGTCAGCAAGTTTTTATGGGCCCCGCGGTGACAGGCTGACAGCGGGAGCCTGCTGCCTCCAAGTCACTCTGTCCACTCCTGTGCAGGGCCCAGCTTGGCCCTTGCTGACGACTCTGCAAGCCAACAGGACTCCTCAGACCCCAGCCCAAAGCCTGCTTTGCCTCCCACTGGTACTGAACTCTTAGAACTGATTCGACCTTCTGCCTGCCCAAACCTCCTTTCTTACTGGTTCTTGGTGTCTGTCTAGACTAGCTGTCACTCTCCACAGGAGGAAAAGGTGATGATAGAAGGCCTCAGGCAGCAGAAAAGGCCTGCTGTCTTCAGAGGCAGCTAAGCCCTAGCTCTGTCCCACTTCCTCACTAAGGAGAAAAGGTGAAATGCCACTGTGCTCCACAGAGAGGCCTGTAAAGCTCAAACCAGAGGGAAGCCCTTCAACACTGCCACAGCAGATGGCGGCATGGGCCTCTTGTCTTGATGTGTGCTTTGTACAATATCAAATATGCTCCTGCTTAAAAACAAGACAGAAGCAAGTGTCACCCCAAGAAGCCCTAAGGTGTTCATCCACAGCATCAGCACCTTGGATCTTCCTTCTAACATCTACCACACAGCTTGTTCCAAACCAGGACACAGGTCATTAGGGATGCTGCTGTGAGCCAAGTTAACACGGAGGTGAACTATTAGCTGCCACCTGAAAACCTAGTTGTTCTACCCTAAGGTGCTATACACACCTCTGTTTGGTGTGTTGTCCTATACATTTGTGGTACCTCATAGCATAAACATTTTTGAGTCTTTATTTTTTTTATAATTTTTTTAAACTGTATTTATTTATTTATTTGCCTTGGTGTTTGCCTGGAACTGGAACTACAGACAGTTGTTAGCTGCCATGTGGGTGCTGGGAATAGAACCCGGGTCCTCTGGAAGAGCAGACGGTGCTTTTTTTTTTGTTGTTGTTGTTGTTTGGTTTTATGTATATATATATATATATATATGTATATATTAATCTGCCTGTTTGCTTTCTTTTTTTTTTTTTAAACTTTATTTTATTTATTTGTCTTGGTGTTTGCCTGGAACTGGAACTACAGACAGTTGTTAGCTGCCATGTGGGTGCTGGGAATCGAACCCGGGTCCTCTGGAAGAGCAGACGGTGCTCTTAGCTGCTGAGCCATCTCTCCAGCCCCCAGACGGTGCTCTTAACTGCTGAGCCATCTCTCCAGCCCCTTGAGTCTTTATTTTTAAGTTGACAGGCAAGCTCAGGTCTGAACTGCTCCCTGAGGTGAACTGTTCCTGACAGTTCCTCACTGAGGCACAGATCCAACAATGACAGCCCGCTGAATTCACACTCCTGATCCCTGACTGGTCCTTAGCAATGTATTCTCCTACTGAAACCTACAGATTCATTTAGTTAGCATTTGCTGAGCATCTGCCATAGGCGCAGCCTGTGCTTGAAGCTGGGACTTAAATAGCTCCAGACCCAGCCTTGCCAGTGGGGAGAGGCGGACAAGCCTGTGGCAGCAGCAACCGGGCACAGCATCTGTGCATGCTAAGGGCATGCTGAGATGCTGCAGAGGGGCCAGCTGGACCCAGGACTCAGTGATCAGTGGTTCCCAAACAGAGAAGCTGTGGGGATGGCGAATCCCAAGTGATATAAGAAGCCTTGAGGATGGAAGGCACACCACAAGTCAGGGTCTGAGGAACCCTGGGACCAGAGAACCCAGGAAGTGTGCTCAGTGCCTGCTGTGGAGGGCAATTAAGGAGTCTGGATCCCATCTTAAAGAGAGGGTTCAGTGGCAAATCAAGGGGGACTACACATAGCAGATAGGATCGAACAGCTGATCTACTAGAAACAAACCTATGGCAGTTAAGCAAACAGTGACTAATTAATCATATTGTAACTCGCACTTTGGCAAATAAGCACATGATACTGGAGAGCTACTGATCATCAAGTACAGATAAGAAAGCAGGTACAGGGCTGAGGAAGGAAGGCTTAGCAGGCTAGACACTTGCTGCTCTTCCGAGGACCCCATTTATAACTCCAGTTCCGGGGATCTGATACCCTCTTCTGGCAATCAGGTAGTGTGGTGCATGTGCACACATGCAGGCCAAACATTCATGCCCATACATAAGAAAGCAAATGCAGAAATGTAAGAAGTATTTTCTAGAGAAGGGTGTGAGAGCAGCACACTGATGTGCACATATGTCCAGAGCCCTTCCTTCCCACTGCGCAGGCCTGCGCTCAGGACGGCAGCCCTGGGGGAGGCGGCTTCGTGGGAAGCACCCACTCTGCTCCCCGGGAATCTCAGGGACTTGCCACAGGAAAGTCCACTAGCTCTCTTCCCATTTACACCCACAGAAATGCCATCGGCTCCTGTGACTGCACCTCAGGAGTCTACTTTAGAAATGGCTAAAGCGGCAATGTCCTTCCCTTTTGTGGTAAATAGGAAACATTAGGAGGGGGCTGGGGAATGGGGGCACTGGCTTTTCAGAGTTGTTCATTAAGAACAGAGCCCATCGGATTCCCCACGCCCTGCCCCCAAAGCTCTGCCCTAAAGCCTGCCCCAGGCCCATAACCCCAACCCTGGATTTAGGCCTGCACCCACACTCAGAGCGTCTGGCGACACACTTTAAACCCTATAGGATAGTGGGAAACTCAACCACAAATGACGCCTCTGGCTCAAAGTGACTGTGCCACACTTTCCAGCTGGGTGTGACGTTGGCTCAAGTACTGATGCTCATAGTTATGGCTGTGACATGACAGCCAGTGCTCACTGCTGGCCTGGTGGTTAGGCAGTCTCACTCTGACTATCTAGAATTTTTTTTTTTTTTTAAACTTTATTTATTTAATTATTTGCCTTAGTGTTTGCCTGGAACTGGAACTACAGACAGTTGTAACTGCCATGTGGGTGCTGGGAATCGAACCCGTGTCCTCTGGAAGAGCAGATGGTGCTCTTAACCGCTGAGCCATCTCTCCAACCCCGACTATCTAGAATTTTAGTCTGTGTTCTCCTCTTCTCTCAAAACTATTCCCTTGGAGCTCAATACTAGGGCTAATGTGGATTCACATCTTAAAAAAAAAAAAAAAAAAAAAAAAAACAAACCTCCCAATGGGCAGCTTACCCAAGCCTGGCATTGGCTCCCATTACCACCCCCTTTTGGAAATCAAAAGTCCTGCAATAAAGACGGCATATCCTTCTCGCCCAGGGTGAGCTGTCATTAGATGTGAGACTACTTCAAGTGTGTGTGTACTAAGTAAGCCTTGAGAGGGAAGTGAAGGAGACAGCCAGATTTCCTGGAATCCCCGTGTCAGGTTTGTACTAGTCCTCACAGTAGCTGCTGCAGCTGGTCACACTTGCCCTCTCTGCCTCAGGGCCAAGGCAGATGAGCCGAGGCAGGCCCAGCAGGGAGACTGCGAAGTCTCAGCTCCTGACTCACAGTTCCACTGTTTGCCTGTGGGTTGGGGAGAATGAGGGAAGTACAACAGACAACACGAGACTCCCGTCTTCACCCGTCACAGAGAGAAGTCTCTCCTTTGGCTACACTTCACGTAGGAAAAGCAAGAACCGTTGATGCCGAATTTTGATGGCATAACTCAGCGGATTCTTTACTTCCCAACCCAGCTTCACTGTGGCCCAACTGCTCCTCAAATACAGTAAATGGCCACCAATAACATCTACTGTTTGGAACAAAGCTCAAAGTAAAGCAGAGGCTGGTAGAAGCCGAGATGACTCTTGAGTCTCACTTAGAATCTCATCACACACACACAGACACACAGACACACACACACACACACACACACACACACACACACACACACACACACACACACACACTGCAGCTCTTCTGAAGGAACAGGATAAAACCAGATTCTAATCACACACTGCCCCAAAGGCTCAGTAAAGCTGTCCCCACAGGTGCTCAGATGAGTCCAAAGAGACGTCCAGAACCCCACCCCACCCACCTTGGGCCACCTGGTCTAGCCTGGGGCTGGGACTCACCATCCTCCCCTTCTCCTTCTTTAAGAACCATTGTTTGGCTTCTCAGGGCAGCACAGGCTGGATTCTGCCACCAAGGAGAGGCTGCTGCTAACTCCCTCTGCAAAGTTTCCTAGGCTGTGGTTGGGTGGGGCTAGGAAAACCTACGGGAGCCGTCCAGCCACTAGGGCAGCTAGAGGCTGCCTCTGGACTACCAGAGAACAGCTAGTGGCACAGGGACCAATTAGCCCACAGCCTCTGCAGGCGTCACTGCACTATCTGTCACCACCCAGTGTCTGGAGTCAAGCTCAAGCCCCATTCAGCATGTTAAGTAGCACTGAGTCATCCATCACACCGGCTCAGCAGTGTCCCACCCTGTCCTCACTCACCCAGGATCCATCACCAGCTCAGCAGTGGACCACCCTGTCCTCACTCACCCAGGATCCATCACCAGCTCAGCAGTGGACCACCCTGTCCTCACTCACCAGGATCCATCACCAGCTCAGCAGTGGACCA
>PVIH01018914.1:0-37021 GCA_004025045.1 Sigmodon hispidus
TCCTACCAATCCAGGAACATGGGAGAGCTTTCCATTTTCTGATATCCTCTTCAATTTCTTTCTTCAATGATTTAAAATTTTTGTCAAATAGGTCTGTTACTTCTTTGGTTATAGTTACTCCAAGGTATTTAATACTATTTGCAGCTAATATGAAGGGTAATGTTTCCCTTATTTCTTTTTCAGCTCTTCTATCTTTAGTATATAGAAGGGCTACTGATTTCATTGAGTTTATCTTGTATCCTGCTACATTGCTGAAGGTGTTTATCAGCTGAAGCAGTTCCTTGGAAGAATTTTGTGGGTCACTTATGTATACAATCATATCATCTGCAAATAGAGATAGCTTCACTTCTTCTTTTCCAATTTGTATCCCCTTGATCTTTTTTTGTTCCCTTATTGCTTTAGCTAAAACTTTGAGAACTATATTGAATAGATAAGGGGAGAGAGGACATCCTTGTCTAGTTCCTGACTTTAGTGGGATTGCTTTGAGTTTTTCTCCATTAAGTTTGATACTGGCTGTCGGCTTCTTGTAAATAGCCTTAATTATATTTAGGTATTCTCCCTGTATTCCTGATTCTTAATAACTGCAGCTCAGTACTTTCTCTAGGACTGGTTCTAGAGTTGGTCTCTTGCTTCTAATACCACTATGTAGAAGTGAGACATTACTATTCTTTCCAATGGGATGCATTTAAAGTACTTTATCTTGTCATAAATTATATTAACTGTATTAATCTGATGAATTGTAATTATTGTAAGGATTATCTTTAATAAGTCATCTTTAATGACTTATTGTTTATCTTTTCTTTCAAAACTTTGGTAAATTTTCTTTATATGTCTGATAATTTATGATTGAATATCATGCATTTTATATATTGAGAAGACCATTGGAGGGCCTGGCTACTTTTCCCATACTCCAGTATTTCTTTTGGCAGAGTTAGAGTAAATAAATTTTAGTTTTAGAAACAGGCTAATTTCTTAGTATGTGTTGTAGGTTTCAATTAAAGACTTACAAAGAACTTCAAGAAGCTAACCTTTTTGTTATTGTCTTCAAGCCCATGAGAAAGATAAGATTCTTTTCTATCTTCTGGAATGACTTACTTTCTTCAAGTGGGTTTCTTTTTTGCTTCACTTAAGTTCTGACAAACAATGGTTAGGAAGTTAGACATATTTATTTGTAAGACTCAGTTTCTTTCCTTCTATTTTCTAAGACCCTAACAATTCAAGGGTTGTATATTTCAGTAGCCCTTTAGTAC
The DNA here is from genome assembly GCA_004025045.1 of Sigmodon hispidus. Taxonomy (NCBI): domain Eukaryota; kingdom Metazoa; phylum Chordata; class Mammalia; order Rodentia; family Cricetidae; genus Sigmodon; species Sigmodon hispidus. The sequence continues at coordinate 1,251 of PVIH01018914.1, forward strand.
CTTCTGAAGATATGTATTTATGGTTGTGAGCCTAGCCTTTAACGGCTGAGCCATCTCTCCAGCCCTTCTGAAGATATATAAATGAACACATAATATTTTGTTCTTATTTTCTGTTACTTAGAAAGGCTTGGGTTGTAGTATGTGAACTTGTTGTATTACTAAGTAAAGAATTAAGCCAGATAATTTCTTTGTTAAATTCTTGACATTGAAGGATATTGAATCATAAACTAAATCTTGACTATAGTGATTCTACTGGAAAAATAATTTTACTTGTAGTAATAGCTAACTTCTTCATAGTGAGGGACAATAAATGTGGGGCTGATCGTGAGTCAGTGCACAGATGGGTGCTGACGCAGATTTCTTGCACATGTCTAAGGCTCTCCAGCAGCAAAGCCAAACCAAAGGCTATTTTGGAACTTCAGAGTTTAAAAGGTTTCTGAAACTTATTTCCTCATAAAGACAATATCTTTTTATTGCTTAAATTTCACACTCAACACCATCTGTGTAGAGTAGTAAACAGCACACACAGATGAGGCAAAACCTCCAGAAATTGTATAAGAATATAGTTATATTTTATTTTCATGCTATATTATAGTTAATTCTGACATACTTGAATACAGTGTTCTAAAACAGAAGGCATTTCATTTCATAAGGCCAGCACAACATATGGTTATGGTAATTAAGATCATTATAAATGAGAAGCCTCCTAGAGCACATAGTAAAATATTCTAAAACATCAAAATGACAGCACATTCTGGAATGTGAAGATTAAAAAAAAAATAAATCCAGTGCTAAATGGTCTTGAGCAAGTTGTTTTTAGGAATCTGTCTTCTGTCTGCATGCCTGTCTGCCTGCTTATCTTCTTTCTATCTATCATTTCTCTATCTATCTAATTATCATCTATGTATCTATCTTTGTAACTATGTATCTGTATATCTATTTACTGATCTATTTATCTATCCATCTATCTACCTATCCATCTGTCCATCCTTCTATCCATCAATCCATCCATCCATCTATCCATCAATCTATCTATCTATCTATCTATCTAATTATGTATATGTATACATACAATAACAATGAAATGAGAACCTGTGAATTGAAAGGGAGAAAGCAGGGGCCTTGACGGAGGAAAGTGAAGGGAGGAATGTAATTCTATTTTAATTTCAAATCTTTAAAAAATTATAAAAATGTACTCACTCTGAATTATCATTCTTCTTTAGCAATGTTCCCCTTCCTAAAGCATATTACACCCTAGTTAACTGGCAAGGTGTTTCTCTAGATCTGTTTGTCACAGTTGAGTACTCCGTATTAATAAGTAGTTTTAGGTGCTGATACAATATCCATTGATGTGTGATTTACTGTAAGATTATTGTCATTGTTATACAACATTAGTCAGTACTGATAGTTTATGACATCAGTGGCTCAACAGATATATGACCAGACATGCTGAAATGTTCAGTATTCATACTACATCTTAGTTTCAAAGATTTGCTTTTATTTTTATTTTGATATTATGCTAAGATTAGCAGAAACAACAATCCTCAAATTCCACACACTAGAAGGATTAGTCCTCAGAATTTTAAAATAGCATCAGATGAATAGTGACCTACAACTCTGACCTAGTTAGATTTCTTTCTGTTTAGTGTCTTTGTGATTATGAACTACCACAGCTGCCTGTGACCTAATCAAGAAAAGCTTGTGATTCTGTAAGATGGAATTTTTAAGCTTTGTGTTGGTTCTGGTTATATAATTGCTTTCATTTTCAACAAATATTTCATCTTTTCATGGAAAGTTTTATTTTTCCCAATTTTATTGAGCACTTTTTGTTATTCATTTTCTAATGAACACAGTTCATGTGAATGGTTTTTGTTTTGTGAAGGGCCATCATGGCTTCTCAATTTCTGCTTAATTAAGAAAAGCTTAATATGAATGCTTTTCTTTTCTTGTCTGGCCCTCCTAGTCAACATCTGGGCTCTAAGTGCGTTGTGTTGGATTAATCAGTGTAAACTATCATGTCCAGTTTCTCTAGTGTGAATGCTTTAACACCACTATCCTTCATTCTGGTAAGATTAAGTTGAGTTCAGCCAACATACTTGAGAACACCAAATATATATTTACATTTGCAAAGTCCATTCTGTTGCTGTAACAATTACCTACATTGCCTTAAAATTATTAGATTATGTTGACTTCTTCCTATTAAGTCTGAATCTACATGAGGCAAAGACATGACTGTATTATGACTTTTTGAGTTACTAATATTGTATTTGGCATTAGTCCCATATAAATAGTTAATAACACTCACTGGATAAAAGAGAATAAATAAGATTTTAAAAGGGTGAACATTTCTTTCAGTACAATATATCTTATATTCAGGGTTTTAACCTTTTGTCATTTAAATATGCATTTTAAGGGGAGAACAAAAATATATTTACATCAGTGTGAAGTTCTGTGAGCATATACAACTTTAATTTTCATCTATTACTTATACACTATAATAAATTAGTTTTAACAGAATGCCTATGTGAGTTTTCTTTGGTTCCAGTTTCTTATTCCTTTGGTAATCATTATCATTACCAAATCAAATCATAAAAAATGCATTTATTAATTTAAATCTTAGCAGACTGTTGTGCCAGCTATCAGAATTAAATAGCTGGGTGTTAAATGGATAGACTTTATGTCCCTTTTACAGGAAACTTTTTCTGGAGTCTCTGTGCCAAACCATATAGAAGTAAAAGATGAATGGGATGTTATTTCTCACTGTAAAACAAGAACTTATAATCATTATCTCATAGTAACAGACCACTTTTAGTCAAGGAATTTCATTTGAAGGTTATTACTACTATATCATGCTTATTTACAAAGATTCACTAATCACAATGACCATCTATAGTGTAAACTCAAGAGAAATTTAAAAATAATATGGAAAGACCTAAATGAATAAATAAAATGGGTTTTGGTAGTAAAGACATTGTTTTTATAAGACAATGATGACTTGTTTTGAAAGGAAATGTTATGAATTTACTTAAACATTCTCTCAGTTGAAAAGCAAATATTGTCTGCTTACTATTATTTTTTTGCTCAATGCTATGATGCCTAGCACATTTCTCAGCAATTATAGATGCTATTTAAATGCAGCCAACAGCCATATTCTTCCAATTTGAATTCTCCACAATTAGTAACAGTCCTTGTATGTTCTACACCATTTCAGGTAATCATCTGTATCCATTGCCAAGGCTACCAAATTTATTAAGCTCCTTCAGGCTTCCAACTGTGCTTGTTACCATGAAAACATTCAGTTTCTAGAAGTTAAAAATGTATGTTTAAGCAGTTCATAAATTCTAGCCTTAGATTGAAACCTATGTCATATGCCAGAGTCAATAATTCCTTAAGTCAGTATGATCTCAATTCCTGATGGTCTGATTAACCTATTTGATTTTTTTATAATATCTCTTCAGGGGTGACTACTTGACTCTGGCCATGCACACAGGGAAACAAAGGATTTTTTATTTAGATGTATCCAGGGACTTTGTCATTTCCAGACTATTATATTAAAAAGACTTAGAAATAATTAGAAGGAATCTAAATATTTGTATATTTCTAGAGAAAGGGTGCACAATAACCACTGGGAGCATTTACAATAAATTGCAGAATCCCACCTGTGCTAGTTTAAATGTAATTGGCTCCCATAAGCTCATAAGAGAGTGGCATTATTAGGAGGTGTGGTTTTGTTGGAAGATGTGTGTCACTGTGGAGGTGACTTTAAGGTGTGATGTATGCTCAAGCCATGCCCAGTGAGGCAGTCTAATTTCTGTTCCCTGAATATCAACATGTAGCAGTTACCTCTCTAGTTCCATGTCTGCCTGCATGCTGCTGTGTCCCATCATATTTAAATGTTTTCCTTTGTAACAGTTGCCATGGTCGTAGTGTTTTTTTCCTAGCAATAGATACCACTAAGACATATGGTGCTATCAGGGCCTGTGGTAGTGATGTGATAAGACTGAACATGCTTTTGTTTGACAAAATATGGAACTTGAGAAGCAGCTGAACACTTCAAGTGGTGCTTAATGAGCCATACTAGTAGTATCAAGGAAGACAGTGGTACTGTATGTGATTTGATGAATTGTGGGAAGATGGCTATAGAGATTTCAGAGTAGAAAATTAATATATGGCTTAGAGAATATTCTTGTGATATTTTGGTGAATAATGTGACTGCCTTTTGCCCTTGTTCAAAGACTTTACCTGAGCCTAAAGTGAAGATTTTCTAATTAATTCTTTTAGCAGAGGAAATCTCAAAACAGTGTTGTTTCTGATTAAGTTTCTATAGTTCAATTTTACCAATAAAGATCAGGAGCTGGATGCTGGGGTGAAAGCCTGCTAGTTCAGAGAGAGACAGAGAAAGCACCCAGCTGCTTCTTCTAACATCATCCCAGAAAAAGCTTTTCTCCTACAAAATCCCTTTTCAAAAAACTCCTAAAACTTAATGTCCTTCTCTTCCACTTCCCATGCATCTCTCTACTCATCTTTCTGACACCCTCTTAATCTCTATGTTTTTTTCTTCCTCTCAACTGGTTGCTTATGTTACCTCTTGAGCTATCATTGACTTTATTTAACTCTGTTTACAATATTCAGGCAGAAAACTTTTAGATAAAAGATGTGTGCTAAGGCTGAGCATTCCACAACTAGAAACAGAGTTTTCCAGTAAATAATGCAAAAAAGGGTTCACAGTGTGATCAAATATCCTACAACGTTTCCTCTTTTTTTTGTCTAAATAAAAGGAAGATTTTTAACTTGAACATAAAAAATTATTTACAATAATAAAGTTATTTCTGTTTAACCTTCCAAAATGTCTAGGTTGTTAGTATTTGGCAGTTTGGAAATTAAGTATTTTTGAGTTCAAAGTTCTGTAAAATGCTCATGTCAGTCTTTCTCATATGAACTCAACAATTTGAATGCCCTGAGCAATTTATAATCTGAAGATGATCTTTCAGTGGTGTTTGTCAGTTTAGTGGAAATCCTGGCTAAGTATAACACATCAGTCAACCCAAAGATGTCCACTATCTGTGCAGAACATCTTGTGGTTGTCAAGTGAGAAAGGGCAGCCATTTAGTAGGTTGATACTAGTGCTAGCCTGGTGCTCCTTGAGCTGGAATTTCAGGTTAGTCAGCTAGAGGTGGGTTATATGACTTGGCCAATTTACTCTTTTTCTTGAAATATTTTCTCTTGGTAATCTGTCTTTTTCTTCAGATGTTTTACTTCTTCAGTAGTCTCCACATTTTTTAGTTGGAGGTTTTTATTCTCCTGATGAGATAAAATTAGAGTCTTGCCCCAACCCTAGCTTTGAGGGCTTCCTTTTTGGGGGTCAGGTTATATCTTTCCTAGGGCAAATTGTTTTTTGCCAACAGAAAAAGTATTGTATTTCAACTTAAAATTTTCCTGAAAATTTAAAACTAAATATACCTATATTCTCCTTTATCTTTATATATAAATTCAAGGTTTAAGTGTAGTGATATATTTTATATTTAATAAAATTAGCCTAGACTATCAGAGAACAGATTCATCCACAGTCAAGCCAGGATGGTCAGGGAGTGGTAACTCATACCTTTAATCCCAGCACAGAAATGACAGTTGGCAACTCATGTCTTTAATCCTACCGTGGGAATGACTGAATGGTGACCTATGCCTTTAATTCCATAACTCCAGAGACAGAGATCTTTCTGTGTTTCTGTGAGTTCAATGTCTAACTACCAAACAGTAGCAGCTCACAACTTTAATCCTAACTATAGGATTATGATGCAGTGTTGAACCAAGAAATGAAACAACTAGGTCAAAAAGATATTTAAGGCAAGTGTAGAATGACATTGAGGTAATCTATAGAAGCGGTGAGTCCGGCTGAGTACTCTTGAAGATAGCTTTTACCCTGATAGGTTGGCTGGGTGAGAATTAACTGTGGTTAGTTTCTTCTTTCTGATATTCCAGCTTTCAGTGTTAGCCAAATGTTGTGACCATTTGTTGGTCCCCATAGTTCAATAGGTGCCTATTTTAGAGAGGGGTGAGTAGTTTAGGGATGGGGAATATAGGCAACTAAACTATTTCCTCAGCACAGAAAGGAACAGACTCATTTGCTATTATATTCTGGTCATCAAAAAATTCAGATAGGTTCCATTTTCACTGAATTATCTTTTTTTTTCTATGGTTAAACCTGTGAAGGACTCTACCTTTGAACAGATCCAAGCCATCATAGTAAAAGCTGCTCATAGTACTAGTATAGGGTGGTTGGCAATGACTGAGTATAAGGTTATTGATTCCTTTTAAAATGTTAAGATTTGTTTCTCAAAAAGAAAATATTTATTTTCTCTAAATAGAAAACATTTTCAATAGAAGCCAACAAGTAAGTATTGGTGGACTCCTTTTTGCCTTATAAAAAGAACTCAGTTGACAATTCACCAATAAATACGATATCCACAATTGGTGTAGTATCTTGTTTAATACCGGTAAAGGCTGCATACATGGAGAAGTGTGATATTTTATGTATACTCTAAGAAATAAAGCTTGCCAGCCACAGAGTTAGCCATAGAGACCAGGCAATGATGACACAGAACTTTAATCTTAACACTCAGGAGGAAGAGGCAGAGGGATCTCTGAGAGTTCAAGGCCACACATAAGATTAATCTAGTCTAAAAAAGAAACAGAGCCAGGCAGTGGTGGCACACACCTTTAATCCCAGCACTAGGAAGGTTGAAACAGAAAGTGATATGGCTGAGTAGAAAAAGAAATATAAGGCTGGAGAAGACAAGAATTCAGCCCCCTTTTATTCTCCTTCGCTTTCAAGTGAGGACTCAGTGCATTCTGTCTGAGAATTTGTGGATACAGGATCTGTTCCTTTTGGCTTGAGGATTCAGTAGTGGTGAGAAGTTTCTCTAGTGGCTTGTTCCTCTACTTTACAGATATTCTAACATTTACTCCAATATCTGGCTCTGGGTTTTTAATTATAAGACCAATTAGCATTCTTACAACAGAGAAGAATGTAATGACAGTCACAAAAGCCACTTTTGTTCCCATTGGAAATTAGTTGCCTCTCTAAGAACCCTATAGAGAGTTTTTATACTATCCAGTAAATGTGGTATGTGATTTCTATAGTGTACAAATATACCAGTTAACAGGTCTATCTGAATTTTTGTCCCTGGACGGTGGGATTAAAGATGTGCCTTTACCACCTTGTTTGCTGTAACTCTAGAATTTTGCAAACAACTAACTCATAGAGGTCTACATACCTCTGCTAGGATTAAGGAAATGGACTATCACCAATCAAATATATTAGCTTCAAATCACTCTGGCACTTAGTGGTTTAGATAACAAATTTTAACTGAAGTAACCCCTTGAGTTTACTTAAAATATTTTAAATTTATTAACTGTGGTTTTAATACCAAACAACAAAAAATATACATTTTATTTAAAAACAAAACTCAAAAGGTAATCACCAAGATGACATAGGTAACATGGCAATCTACAGTATAGCATTCTATTATAAAATTAGGACACACAATTTACAAAAGTCCATTTTTTAATTTCATTTTAGTTAGGTAAGTGTGCCTCTGGTAAATTATTCAAAAATTGTTTTTTATTTTTATTTTTTTATGCTTGATCAAATGAAAGGCATTTGTTATTCTTCATAAGTTAGTTTGGATTGAATGACCAAGCTATCTAATACACTATTGACTTTCCTTATTAAAAAGATTCTCTTGTTCAAATATAATCTTTATCAATCTCAGTGGTATCCACAGCTTTTCTTCTAGAGTGAAAACAAATTAAAAACCTCCTCCCCAAAGTATCACATATCTAGTTTCTATTCAGAAGTTAACCCATTTTTAAGGTATACAGGCTAATTAAATTCAGCATTATTTGCTACTACCTGATGTCTTTCTGCAGATATTGGTCCTTCTCATAGCATTTAAAAATTTTAAAGTTAATAAGGCACTATATATTCTATCTCTGAGAAGGCATCTATGTTACCTCTTTTTATTTATTAAGCCTATCTTTTAAAGTATGTTAGATCTTTCTATTACTGCTTGTCAAGTAGGATAGGAAAGTACATCTCTAATACTATTTATGTTATAATATGTAACCACTTGTTTTATTTTACTGGAGAAACATGCTGGAGCATTGTCAGTCTTAATTTGTATAGATATCTTCATAATAGCCATAACTAATAACAAATGTGAAACTACAGAATCAACCTTTTCAGAACTTTAAAGCGGTTACCTGCCAAAATCTTGGATATGTATTTGTGGTATGGCACACATACTTTAATTTTTAAGACATTGCAAAATGAAATTAATATTTCTCAAATTTCTTTTCTTTGGGTACCTTTTTGTCTGCTTCCTGAAGATAATGAAGTTTTTTTTTTTTTTTATGAAGAACAAGTAGAACATTTTCTTGTAATTTTCTTAGCTTGTTGACAAGTGATAGAAAAATCTTTCCTCAAATATTAGTTGTTAACATGGCGTTTCTAATGAAATTATGAGTCTTCTAGCATATTTCATACTAATTGCTGATCAATTTCATCACACTTGTGCTAGTGAGCCTGGTTGACCCATATGGGATCTGATATGTGCTATATAAAATGGTTGATTTCTATTTCTATTATTATAGTTTAATAAATAGAAAAGTTGATTCTGAATCATCTGGACTAAGTTCAGAAGTTTCAATATGTAAAACAGCACTTTCTGCATACTGAGAGTCAGTACCGACTTAATATAGTTTAATATAGATTCATGAAGATATAATAATAGCATAAGAATGGCCTACAGCTCTGATTTTTGAACTGAATCAAAGGACTTTGAGCCACGTTACTTATTTTTTTCTGACTTATAATCTGCCTGTTCTGATTTATTTCTATATTATATTCTATAGAGTGTAGAAACTCCAGAATTTGGTGTCTGTTTTACTTCATAAGAGAAAATCTTCATAAGGAAACATATTTTTACTTCATCAAATATTTTTTCCTGAGGTATCTATGTCTGAATCATTTTTTAAGAAATTGTTTATATAATGATAAATTTTGGATTGAGAAAACTGTTTATGAATTATTTCTAATGACTGTTGTATAAAATATTGAAGCAAGCTGGGTTGTTTAATGTTCCTTGTGGAGGAACTTTCCACTGATACCCCTTAACAGATTAGAATATTATAAATGGTGTTGTGAAGGCAAATTTTTTATCCTGTTCTTGTAAACATATAACAAGAAAGCAGTGTTTTTATTTTTTAAATCAACACTATAATAGCCCACCCCTTAGGTAATAAAGAAGGAAAGGGATTGTAGACTGTAAAGAGATCTTTGGTTGAATTATATTATTTATGGTTCTTAAATATGGTAACATTGTCATTTCACAGATTATTTATTTATTTAAAAGTTTTTTTTAAATTTTACATATCAACCACATTTCCCCTTCTCTTCCCTCCTCCTACTGCCCCCAGCTTCTCCCCACCCTACCCCTCATTCACTTCTCAGAGAGGGTAAGGACTCCCACAGGGAGTTAATATAGTCTGCATATTAAGTTGAGGCAGGACTAAACCTACCCACCATATGAAGGCTGAACAAGGTATCCTTCTCTAGGGAGTGGGCACACACAGATTTTTAAAATGGAATAATATAGGAGAATTCCTAGGACTGGTTTATTCAATAAATTTAGCATGTAGCTGCTCCTGTACTAGCTGTTCTAATTCCTGTAATTTTCCTGGTGTCAAAGGCCATCATTCCACCCATACAAGTTTGTCTGCTAACCATTTTAAAGATAGGGCTGTTGATATCTTGGCTAGACCAACAGCTTTTGTGTTCTGCTTATATATTACTTGAATGATCTGTGACTATTCTTGATAATACCTTTTCATATTTTTCTTAGAAACATTATTTTATAGCTTGTTCTGAGATTTGAGAAATCTTAATCTGTATTTTCCATTGTTGTAAAAAATCACATCACTACAAATTCCTGACTATATTAGCCACAAATAGCTTTAGTTTTTCTATTTATCCTCCTAGCACTATGCATTTGACCCTTCTTGCTTTTTCTGAGATAAGTTTTCAATTCCAAGAAGCTCTATGTTTACCGCCAGAATAGGTCAATCTGAATGCCAAGATTATGGTAAAATTACTGTTATATCTGCTCAAGTGTCTATTAAATCTTCAATTGTAATGCCATGCATTTTTATTTTTAGTTTTGTCTTTCAATATTTATAGCAGTTTGTCAAAATACTTGGTCTCCCCTGCATTTTTGTTTTAATCTGATGAAGTTGTTATGTTCTTGATAATATTCTTAACAGTGTTGTTTTTAACAATAGGCATTAAATGTTTTAGTTGCCTTATGGATGAGTATTTTTGATACTGGCAGGAAATTATTGAATCAAATTTGTTATTGGGGGCCTGTGAGAGTCCTTTTAGAATATTTCCTAATGGCAAGTAGTTATCTAGCCTGTCTCCCATTGATATTCATCAATTAACCCAATGCTAGCCTTTGCCACATTTTATGTATACTTCAGAAGCCTGGGTCTTTCTATTTGGATGATCTGTAGAAAGAACAGTTTCTAGGAGTGCTTTGCCTAAAATTTCTTTTTAAATGACTTTGCTTACTATAATGAAGACATTTGACATTTTTATTTTTCTTAATACTCCTATAGTAGCATCATAGACATGAGCTGCAATATCAACCATCTTTCTAAATATTTATTTATCTATTGGTGCTGATACATTTATATATTGGTGCTGATCATGATTTTAAAAGCATAATTACTCTTTTGAATTCTGCATTAGCATTTTCAAAAGTCAAATATTTGATTAATACTAGTCTGACTTCTGTATCTGATACTATTCTATTTATAGATGAAGTCATTCTTTGCAAAAAATTAGATTCTTTTTTGGGCCTTATATAATTTTAGTAAATGACTCAGACCTATTTTCTAAATCTTCAACCTTGTTCCAAGTATTTAAATTTGCTAAATGACATAGTGCCAAGTGTGATCATAAAATTCAAGCTGCTTTTGCAATGCAGCATATTGGCTTTCTCGTAGCAACTGATCTTGGAAAATGTTAACACCTCTAGCTCTATTTTGTAGTTGTACAGCCCTAGCTTCCTTTTTCTACCATGTTTGCATTATAATTTAGGATGGACTCCAATATTGCTGTACCTGTTGTTATAATAGGATTCTGGCCTGGACTTTTTGGTCTAGACCAGAGGTTTGGACCCACTTTCAGCCCCACTGCCACTTAGACCCCTAAAATCACACAGATGCTTGTATTATTTTTATGCTGATTGATTTAGGGCCCAGGCATATAACTTGCTAACTTCTTCATGTGAACTCAGACCATCTTGTTCAGCCATGTGGCTTGATACCTTTTCTCAGAGCAACATTTCAGCTTCTTTCCCTTGTGTCTGCTGCTGTCTCATTGTCATGTCTCCAACTGAAAGAGTTGCTAACTTCCTCTTTAAGGTATGTTAGAAGATGAGAGAAAATGGAATTCTAAATAAGAAAAACTCATTATAGACACTGGTGTTTTGAAAGAAAATGACCCTCAAAAGAAATGACATTAGAAGATGTAGCCTTGTTGGAGGAAGTTTGTCACTGTGTGGGTGGGCTTTGAAGTCTCCTATGGTTAAGTTATGCTCAGTGTTACAGTTCACCTCTTGTTGCCTGTGGATCAAGAGGTAGAGCTGTCAACTCCTTCTCCAGAACCTTGTCTTCCTGCGTGCCTCCATGTTTTACCATGATGTTCATAAACTGTAATCCATCCCAATTAAATGTTTTTCTTTATAAGAGCTGCTGTGGTCATGGTGTTTCTTCAGAAAAATAGAAAACCTAACTAAGGCAGACATTGTGCGGAACCAAGTTCTCTTTTCTTCTCTTTCTTTCTTTTTTACAATGGGTTAATATTTATTAGGGGGAGAGAATGGACTTACAAATATAAGGAGCGATTCTAGGAGAAACAGAACTCTGCATGGGTTTACTCAGTTTCTTCCCAGAGAACACAGGAACTAAAGAGGTTGTCTATAGTAGATAATGTTGTGAGCCAACCTAAGCACACATTCTCTAATCCTGAATGTGTAGGCTATGATGGAGACTAGCTGAGTCTCTTTAGAAATTGCTCAGGACTAGCCTCTCATTCAAAGTTATGATCCCCAGCCATTCTGCCAAGTCAGGATCTGGTGAGTAGTTCAGTTAAGCTTTCAAATATCTCCCACATTGTCTCATTTAGGATCTTAAAAGTACCATCCCATGTGCAGAATTCCCTGTCTAAAGAATGGGTCTTTGATATATTGACCATAGTTCAACATTTATTGCCTCAATTTCTTGTTTATATCACTCCAATACATTATTCCAGGGAAGACAGATGGATAAAGCTCATCAATGACATGACAACAATTTACTTTCCTATAAGTCAGCTTAGGCAATCTAAAAAATAACAACATACTACTTTAAGTTTTGGATTTGCTGGCTTCAGAATGAGGGTGAAAAATCTTATACCAGAAAAGTTAAGATATGAGGCAACTCCATATCTTCCCAAAGTAGGAGACCACATCAAAGGGCAAAGTATAAGAATGTACTTTCATTTTAACAGTCACTAAGCAAGGCATGAGAAGGTACACCCCTCTTTCTTCCAAAGCTCCATTGTCCTCTGCACTGTGGAAGGGTAAGCCCACCACAGGGCAGGGAGGGACTATTGTGTCTTTAGGATACTCAGGTCAGCAATGGAAAGACAGGAGTGAAAGTTAAAGAACCAGAGGCTGCTTCTTTTTTAATGAATAAAGTCATATTTTTTATCCATGTATCCTTTTGTTCAAACTCCCTGCCCCCTCCTACCCCTCCCAGTCACTCTCTGCTTCTTACAACCTTCCCTAGCTTTTGGCTTTCATTCTAGGCAGGCTTGCCCAGTCCTTAAGGCTAATGAGCTGGGTTTTTGCTTTTGAGTCTGGGCAGGCCACACACTTTGCAGGCTGGTGCAAGATGTGAGTGATGAAAAGGAGTTGCTAAAAATTACCTGTTTTTATCTTCTTGAAAGTTAAGAAAAGCTGGATAGAAACCTCTCTTTTCACTATTCTGTATCATTTTATATCAAAGTCAGTTCTGACCCTCATGAAGAACACACATGAAATCCTGATACTTGGCTGAATTTATTTATATATTAGATATTCTCTCACTATGGCAATGTGCAGCAGTGGTTGGCAGCTTAGAAATATTCATTCTTTTTTACCCCTCTCCCTTGCTTTTAGGATGTAGCACATTGATGATTAACAGACCAGGCTATTGAAAGCTTTGCTTTCTCAAAATTCTTGTGACTGTATTGAATTGTCTGTCAACCATATATATATATGTATAACTAAAAATGTGAGAGGCATGTATTTTTCCAGTCACATTTAATTGCATCAACTTAGAGTTCTTTTTGGCCTTTGCAGCAACAGCTAATGAGCCATATGTGGATGAGTCCAGATGTTAGATTATATGCTTTTCCAATCCGTTATGCAAATACTCATTTATGACAATGTGTGGCATTGTGTGGAAAGGAGAAGGGCTGCATCACCAGTAAGGAAATCAAAGTGGAGGCCAATTATACTTTTTCTGTTTGCAATTGGAGATTTTCTTTCTGAGAGTATTATTTTTAATATGAAGTGATGGAGTTGAAGAACAATTAGTGGATTTTGTTTTTATAGACCCTTTTACTTGCTATTATTTATGTAACCATAAGTCTACTCTAATACAATTGTTACACACAAAAAAATAAAATGTGGGATAATATAATGGATGCAAACTGTTAAATTCACAGTGGCTTAAAGCTTTCTAAAGGTGCTACAAGGGCTAAACATTTTGATATTTAAAGATATTGGATGGGTATTATTGTAAGTGAGAATATAGATAAGAATTATGGGTTGATTTAATTGTAAGAGCTAGTTAGTAACAAGCTTGAGCTACTGGCTGAGCATTTATAAGTTAATACTAATCCTCCACATCAATTATTTGGGAAGTGGCTGCTGAGTATTTGGGACTGGTGGGACAGAAATTTTCTACTACAATGAAGTACTCATGTTCCCTTGTTGAAGTCCCATACTTTATTTGACCAAGTTGAAAAGTTGATAAATTTAGGCTCCTGAGCATGAGCAAAGCATAATATGAACATAGGAGACTGAAGTAAAGAGAGAAGACTACTTTGAAGCAAATTGAGTCCAGGAAGGCTGTGGCAAGAAGTTCTTAGATTATGGATTATGGTTATTGTAGCAAAATTTAAAGAAACAATATCAATTTTCTTTTTCAAATTCTCTCTGCACAGAAAAGAAGACAGCTTTTTGCCATTTTTAAAAATTGCATGTAGTTCAGTTAGTGTGGGAGGTACTTCATGCCTGAGAAGGTAACAGGACAAATTCTTGGACTCAGGTTTCCTTTTCCTCCATTTGTATCGCAGGATTAAATTTAGGTCTCCAGGCTTGGTTACTTGCTAAATCATCTTGTTGGTTCGTGTGTGTGTGTGTGTGTGTGTGTGTGTGTTGTGTGTGTGTGTCTGTCTGTCTGTCTGTCTGTTAGTATTTATCTCCCTGTCCTCTTTTGACTTAGAGAGCCACTTTCCCATTTACCCTATAAACACCTGACACTTTATTAGCACTTTCTCTATTGCTCACACTGTCTATTCTGGTAATAACCCCCTTTTAACTTCTCATTTTTACAGTTACTCCTGGATATGTACTTAGCACTGAAATTTTGGAGGTAGGAATAACACAGTGATAAAATTCTTAAAATAAAGAAGAGGGCAGAAATAATTTAGTAAATTTCAGAGTTAAAGTCAACTTTTTACTGATTTTGTCTCATAACTGGAAATACAGAAGCACTGGTAACAATTTTCTTAGCTGTAATAGAACAAATTATGTGATTGGATCCTTTAATCCAGTGATTAAAAACATCAACAAGAGATGCTCCCATGGAGAATATCATTTACTTTGAATCATTGCACTGCTGGAGAAATTGTGGTCCACGGGCCAAAAAATATGATAATATGTATTTTCTTTGATAGAAGAATACCTTCAACTTAGGGTTTCTCTTACTGTGATGAGACACTTTGATTATGGCAACTCTTATAAAGAAAAACATTTAATTGAGGTGACAGCTTATAGTTCAGAGAAAGGTTCAGTCCATAAGCATCATTGCAGGAAACATGGCAGCATGCAGACAGACACGGTGCTGCCCACATCTTGATTAGAAGGCAACAGAAAGTGGATTGACTATCAATCACACTGGGCAAAGGTCAAGCAAAAGAGACCTCAGGGTTCACTCTCACAATGGCGCACTCTCTTCAACAAAGCTATAGCTTCTTCAAAAAGACCACAGCTCCTAATATTACCACTCACTTTGGAGTTCTGCCATTTTTTTTAAAGCCACTACATTATATTCCCTGGCCCCCAATGGCTTGAAGCTATATCATGGTGCAAAAATGCATTCAGTCCAAATTTAAAAATCCCCATTGTCTATCACAGTCTCAACAATGTTTAAAAGTTCAACATCCAAAATTTCTTTTTTTTATTCCCTATAAAATCAAAATAAAAAGATCACATACTTCCAACATATAATAACACAGAATATAAATTACCATTTTAAAATATAGGGAAGGGATCACAATGACAAAATCCTGGACCAAAACAAGATCAAAAATCAGCTGGGCAAACTCCAAACTCTGCAGTCTATGTCTGATGTCAAAATACTCTTCAGATCTCCAACTCTGTTCAGCTTTGTTGACTGCAACACACTTCTTTCTCTTAGGCTGGTATCATATTCTATTAGCAACTTTCCTCAGCAGGTATTTCATGACTCTGACATTTCTAAACTTTTGAATTCTCTAAAGTAATCCAAGCTTCATTTTTATAACTTCATGCAATGGCCTTTCTAGGCCTACATTCCAGGGCAATGCTGACATATACCTGGCCTCAGCAGCTTCATTTCATAATTTCTTTCTTCTGCCCTGAACCCTAGAACTATGTAGCTAAGGCTGAAAAGTTTGGTTGCTTGGTGCAGCTGGAACAAGGCTCTCTGATTCAGTTATAGCTTCACCAGCTTTTGGTCTTTTATTGCCTAAGGTTAGCTGTTATGAACCTTGCTGTGTAGATCAGGCTGGTTTTAAACTCAGATATCTGCCAGCAGCTGTCCTTCCAGTGCTGGGATTAAAGGTATCCACCTCCACACCTGGCCCTAAGCTTTCCTTGATTCCTTTTTATAAATTGGAATTTATCTGGGTAGGATCTTGCCCCGAGGTTACCACTCCCATTTTATTTTTTAATCTGTTTATTTTATTTCCTTTAATCTCTTTGAACACAGGATTTAGTTCTATTTTACTTCTTGGTACCCTTTTTCTCAATATGTACATTTTGTACTTGTATTTGCTCAGCTTTCTTCTTTTCATTATAGATCTTCATCAGAGTCAACACTAATAACCACGCAACAGAGAATATATTAGGCTGTTTTGAGATTTCATGGTCCGTAGAATTATCTTAAAACTCTTCATTTTAATTTCAGGTAGACTTTTTAGACAAGGGCAAAAGTCGACCACATTATTCATCAAAGTATCACAACAATGATTTCAAGGCAACACGCTAAAATTCTTTTCTTAAACCCTTTGAGCCAGAACCCCATAGTTCAAATAACTCTTAGCACCATTTCATTCCATGCTCCTACTAGTATGGCTCATTACACCCTTTGTAAAGCATTCTACTTTCCTAACTCAAAGTACCAAACTCCAAATTCTTCCAAACACAAATATGGTCAAAACTATTACAGCAATATCCCTGGTACCAACTTCTACCTTAGAATTTCTCTTGCCATAAAGAGACAGCACGATCACAGTAACTCTTATAAAGAAAATATTTAATTGAAGTGGCAACTCAGAGGTTCTGCTCATTATTATCATGACAGCATGCAAGGTGATATAGTGCTGGCTAAGGCTTGATCAGAAGGAAAAAGGAAGTAGATTGGCCTGACTGTCACATTGAGCTAAGCTTGAACAAAGGAGACTTCAAAACTCAACTCCAAAGTGACACACATCCTCTAACAAGGCCACACCTACTTCAACAAAGCTACACCTCCTAAAGTGTCATTTTCTTTGGAGGCCATTCCCTTTTGAACCATCACACTTTCTAAGTTTCATCTTGTGTTTGAAACCATACAAAATTGTGACTCTGTCAATGGCAGAGAATCACTGAATCAGATGAACACAGAGACATAGTTATTTTTGATTGAGTTATTCTCATTGGTTTTCAAATTATTTATGGACAGGAAGGTCATAGTTTATGCATATAAAGCCCTGCTGATTAAACTTGACTAGTCTGTGTAGTTTTGTCATTGTGGTTTTTTTTAAATATAAATATTCTCTTAAACATTTAACAACCCCTTGACACTAATATAACATTGACATAACATGATCAAGATGGATGAAAATTAGAATATTAAAATTTATAATTTCTTTATTTTCTCAATTGTTTTTGAAATGATTAATCTTTATTGTCAACCTATCTGAAATTTAAGTGACATTGGAGATATATCTTTAAGCAAGTCTTTGATGGTCTTTTCAGACAGGATAACCTAGAATTACAGGTCTCCTTTGGATATGGGCAGCACCATCCCATGGACCTTGATTGCATCAGCATAATAAAGTGAGCACCACACCAGTATTCATCTTACTCTGAGTTTTGATGTAATCTTCAAAGGTTGAAAGAAAGTTTTTGTAATTCTCCCATCATTTGATCTAACGTCCTCTTTTCAGATATAGAAATAACATTGTGTGTTAGGAACAATGTATTAAAATTAAGAAGGAAAATACTCTATTGACCACATGATCTATTATCCCTGTCGATTTGAATGACTTTCTTAAGTTTTATTTTCCATATCTGCTAAAAAAAAGAGAGGATGCTGTGACAATAAGGATATGATGCACATAGTGCATAGCTTTGTGGCCAGAGCATAGTAAATACTCAGAAACTATGACTGTCACTGTCACCAGGGCTATAACTATCTTTCATGATCTCAGTTCCAATTTTCCCAGTTCTGTAATCTACTACTATAGGAATTGTGTGAACTCATCAGAACAAACAGTCAATTGTTTTTTTATCTCAGGGAAATTTGATGGCTGTTAATTCTATCGTATGGAAACTCACTCTTAAAATAAGAGGTGTCATCCTGTAAGTGTCCACCTGTGCCTGTGCTACACTGTCTACTGTAATTCTCCATTTGTATCTTCTATATTACTGTGTGATACAGTGACAGGAAATATGGGACTCACACAGTGGTAGAGAGATTTCATTCCTAACTCTTTCATTTCTTTATCCCCCTTTTGAATGATGCTGCCAGAAGTATTTTGTGTAAGTCTAAAATAGCTATAAAATAAAAATAGGCAAAAATATTTTTTCCAGCTATTAAAGGCTTTTTATTAAGCCACCAGATGAACACTTTTCTAAGGGAAAAATGCTTCATGTATGTGGTTTGGAAGCTAAGCATTGACTCTGCATTAAGCATGTGGAGAAGGCCAAGCAATGTCTGTTGTCACTCACATAATCACAATGAAAAAAAGAAAAACTGTCACTAGATTGCCAAATAGTGCCACATGATAAGAAAAACAAAATAGACCAAATTCTTATTGTCTTCAAATTTATTCTCTTGTTACCCTCCTGCATATATATTTTCAATGTATGGGTTTTCCTTGTGTTTTCTGATCCTGTGTATTCTGTTTTTGCACAATGTTAATCCTAGATGATACTAAGTAATACTTCAGTAGTAAATCACTTGAAATGAATTTTTAAGCTAGCAATTTAATAGAGACTATACGTGGCTTTTCTTCTTACTTTATGGATTCATTATTTTGTAACACAAACAATGACGGCAATATAAACTTTGTGAGACTGACTCACTAAGGAAACAGTACAGGTTTGGAAAATGAATCTCTTGCCATTGACGCACATGGGAGAACTCTTTAAAAATGGTAATCTGAGAAATTTCATTGTCATGCAACAGTCCACATAAAACTACTACTATCAGTGCATGGATCGTGTTAAATACTCTGGGAGGGTAGGGCAGTTTTTAAAGGATTACATTTTACAATCAGGTTTTTGGATTTCTTGAAACAAAGTGAATCGGTTCTCAGTGATTCAAGTGTCATCTGTCTCCTCTAGAAAGACTGCAAATCTGAGATGAGTCAAAAATGAGAAGAAACACTCAAAGATAGTCAAACAAGGAAGAAACATATATCTATGCTAGACTGTCTTTCTGTGTTAGGGCCTATCATCATTTATCTGTGGTTGACGTTCTTTAATTCTGCTACTGGAGTGGTCATTATGAGGGGAGCTTTCTGAGAAGTCTCAGAATCCCTGGGGCAGCTGTGACAGAAACAACAGGGAAGAAAACAAGCTTGTCTTCATCAGGAGACAGTCCTGTAGTGTTAGATTTCTATTAGTTTTGAAAAATTTCAAGTACTAGGAGAAAGCATTGTCTTTAAACAATGTTGTCTTGCTAGATGGATTCTCATTTTGGACAGCCATAGTACCCAAAGAGTCATTGCTTTCAGTGTTTGTGTAGAAGTGCTACACACAAAAGAAATATGGAGGATGAAGAGAATAAGGATGTGGACTCAGCTAGCAATCTTTAAAGAAGAGTTTCTTTCTGTTTTTCTTCTGATACTTATTTACTGATTTAAATCTATTTCAATATTAGATAAAATTTATTCTTCCATAAATCATGTGACAAAACAAATAATGTTAGGTGGACCAGCAAAACTCTAAAAGCAAGAGATAAGTTTGTATTTTTTTTATAATATATCATTGATGCAGGAAATATGTGTCCAACCTATTTATTTATTGTTATTATGTCCAAAACAATGTGTATTATTTGTAAATATACTAAAGGAAAGTTTCTACAAAATGTACATATTCTTTTCAGATTTGCTTCCTTTGGTCAAACCTCCTTTTAATGATCATGTGCTGAGCTAAGATAACCACATGCACATACACACCTCTGTGTGTGTTGCTGGATACTGAACATATCACCTGCATATTTACGTTTTATTTAAATTTTAAAAAGTTTTACATACAACCACAATTCCTCTTTTCTCCTCTCCTCCCACTCACCCCTCAGTTTTCTACCTCCCCACCTCCATCCAATTTACTCCTCAGAGAGAGTAGGGCTTCCACGTGGGGAGTCAACCAAGTCTGGCATTTTAAGTTGAGGCAGGACCAAGCCCCTCCACCCTGGATCAAAGCTGAGCACAGTATTCCCCTATTGGGACTGGGCTCCAAAAAGCCAGTTTATGCACTAGGGATAAATTTTGGTCCCACTGCCAGAGGCCCCACAAATGGACCAAGCCACATAACTGTCATTCACATTCAGAGGGCCTAGTTCAGTCCTATGCTGGTACCCCCGCTGTCAGTCCAGAGTCAGTAAGCTCCCAATAGCTCAGTCAGCTGTCTCTGTGGGCTTCCCCATTATGATCTTGACCATTTACCTATATAATACCCTTTCGTTCTCTTGAATGGACTGGGAGCTTCATCCACTGCTTAACTGTGAATCTCTGCATCTGCTTCTGTCAGTTGCTGGATGAAGGTTCTATAATGACAATTAGGGTGGTCATCAATTTGATTTTAGGAGAAGGCCAGGTCAGGTACCCTCTTTACTATTGTTTGAATTTTCAGCTGGGGTCATGTTTGTGAGTTCCTAGGGATTTCTCTAGCACCAGGCTTCTCCCTAAGCCCCAAATAGCTTCCTCTATCAAGATATCTGTCTTTTTTTTTTCTTTCCTTGGTTTTTTTTCCTTCAAGTCTATCACCTCATTTTCTTGTGTCCTCTCCCTCCCTCTTACCTCCATGTTCTTAATTCACTCAGGACATCTTATCAATTTTCCCTTCCTAGGGGATCCATGAATGTCTCTCTTAGAGACTTCTATGTTGCCTAGCTTCTCTGGGGTTGTGGTTACCCTTTGCTTTACATCTAATATGCACATATGAGTAAGTACATATTATGTTTGTCTTTCTGGGTCTATGTTACCTCACACAGGATTTTTTTTCTAGTTCCATCATTTGCTGGCAAATTTTAACATGTCTTTTTTTTTTTTTTTTTTTTTTTCCTGCTGAGCAGGACTCCATTGTGTAAAAGTACCACTTTTAAAAAAATCCATTCTTATGTTGAGGGGCATTTAGGTTGTTTTCAGGTTCTGGCTGTTACAAATAATGCTGCTATGAGCATAAATGAACAATTATTTTTGTGGTATGAATGAACATCTTTTTGGTATATGTCCAAGAGTAATATTGCTCCATCATGAGATAGATTGATTTCTAGTTTTCTGAGAAACTACCATACTAATTTTCAAGGTGGCTGTACAAGTTTACATCCCTTCCAGCATATGTTGTTATCAGTGTATTTTATTTTAGCTAACTTACAGGTGTAAGATGACATATCAGCATCATTTTGATTTGCATTCCCCTGATGACTAAGGCTACGAGAATATTTTGTAAGTTTCTTCGGCCATTTGTAATTCTTCTGTTGAGGGTTCTTTGCTTAGATCTGTACTTCATTTTTAATTGGTTTATTTGTAAATTATTTGGCAATTAAGCAAACATATAAATAATTTTTATCATCCCATTTTAGTGTATAGTCAAGCCACAAATCTTATTCTGCCTTTTCATTGGCTAAGAAGTTCTTTTATCTATGCAACCAAGACAGCTAAAATTTATGTTCAGAGATTCTGATAAACATAAAATAAAATTTATAAAATATACATTTATAAACATAGAATGAAAACATGGTTACCCAGTTTTCTTATTAGTAGCATATAGAATTGCTGTTGATGGACAGGAGAAGAAAGCAGGCACTGTTTGGGACAGTCCTGGACTTCTGTTTTTTCTTGTATTGGCAATGCTGTATAGGAAGAATGCTATTGTCAAACTTTTGTCTGTTCATTCTTCCTTACAGTGAATTGGGTGCAGGAATATGTTTAACAGGAAATCTGACTGATTGTAACAAAGAGAACTGCATCTACTCACTCCATATAAATGCCTGGAAGGCTTTTTTTTTTTTAATGACATTTGCTGTCAAGATCTAGCTTTTTGTACCACAGACATTAAGAAAGAACTCTCTCCATTTTATGCTGTTATGTCAGAATACTACATACTGAGTAAATCACAGTTATTATAATTTAATTAGCTTAGCATGTTATAGCTTGGGAATTCCAATACTGAGGAGTTGCCATTTTCCAGAGCTTTGTAGATAAGTTAGTTCATGGTAGAAGGCAGAGGGGAAAGTAACCAATGGGACCACAACTCACCCATTCTTCATAGCATTGTTTGTACTCATCTGAGGGGAGGACTCATACTGAGTTCATTTCTTAAAGATTCAACTATAAATGCTACTAAAAATTGCAATTATATTTGAGCATAAACTTTGAAGGAGACAAAATTAAAATATTAGTAAAAATATCTAAATGTTTATCAGGTTTGATGGAAAATTTTCTTTCTTTCTTTTTTGTGTATGAGTTTAGGTGTTCTTGAAATCTAGAGGTTGTTATATCATAGAAATGGGTGCAAGTAGCTGAATTCTGGTTCTCTGAAAAAAGCATTACATACTCTTAACTATTGAACAATTTCTATATCTTCATACATACCTGGGAATTAAACTAAAATCCTCATACTTTTGTAATAAATAGTCTACTGATCTGACTATCTCTCTAGGTCGAAAAGAATTTTCTCTTACTTTTGTTTCTACTTTTGACTTCATTCATGTCTTTAGAAATCATTGTCAATAAGTTTTACCTAAATTATCTTTATCTTGCTGGTCATTTTTATTACTGTTGAATTAGCAGAGCACTGCATTCTGTTTGCTTTTAAAAATATGAAGAAAGATTTCAAAAAACAAGTCACAGTACAAATTTTGATTGAGTTAACAACAGAAAATGGATAAGAAGAAGCACTGAGGGAGTATAGAGAAAGTTGGAGGGGATTGGAATGAATGAGAACAAAGTATCATGATGCATATTTAATTGGCACAATAAAATCCATGGCTTTGTACGCTAATTTAAAAATTAATTTTAAAAGGTTTTTTTTTTTTAAATTCTATTAACATATGTTTCCTGGTTATGAAACAAATAGATTTTGGGGAGGAGATCAACATGGTATTAATTGATTTAGTGTGATTTGGAGCCTTTCAGGATCCAAGAAACTACTGCATATTGTTTACATATGCTTCCTGGGCAAGGCCAGATTGTAGCTGTTATCTTTTTGTATATTAAATATTCTTGGTACTGTGTTTATAAACGGGGCCTTGAACTATTTTCAAGATTATCTAATTTCTATTTACTCACCAAGAGATAGATGTAGTTAGAAGTAGTTTCTGGTTTTGCAGGAGTCAAAAAAGTAGATTATTTTCCATATTGGATAATTTATGGTTTTATGATTAGGACACGTGTTCTCAATAAAAGTTAATTTTTCCATAATGTTTCTAGAAAGTTTCTCAATACTTTTTAAGAAGGCACGAAGGGGAAAATAAATAAAAAGAATAAGGAAAGCAAATCAAGTCTTATACTCAAGAAGAGCAAGACTAAGACAGCATTCAAACCATTACTATTTTATATACAAATATACCTAAGACATTGTCCTAATTTTTATTAAGTACAGAGTATATTTTACATCTGTTCGGTTTCAATTTTTCATGCCTGTCTTCTGCAGCTCTCTTATAATCATACATATAAATTTAAATATGTGCATTTGGTGTTAGCTGAATATAATGAAATAATCCTTCTTTTATATTTATGATAGGTTTCTGGAGTTTTAAAATGAGAATTTTATAATCCAAGGGGTAGAAATAAGATTCTGGATATCAGATTTTGACGGTAAGCATTTTTTTGAGCACAGATTACACTTACTGAAAGAAAAATTATGGAAATAGCCATCATGAAGTTAGAACACTGATGCTATCTATGCACCTTTTGGGTTAATACTTAGATTGGGTACATATTCACTTATAATCTGTGATTATCAGAATCATATTTTCAATTTTTTTACATATTCTAAATGTTGCTTATAAATTAGTAATATAAATTTGATGCTGTTAGCACTTATTGCCAAAGGTTCCCTGTGCCCATGTATATACTACCTATAATTTTAGAGTTTTTCTTTTCATGACTTAAATTTGCCTTTTAGAAGTATTATTTCTTATATTAATACACAATATTAATTATGAGATGAACAGCAAGCACAAGGTGGTCTTAATTACCTCAGTGGTTTTAATTCTGAACATAATGGATGCACATCCAAATGATCTCTCCATATCAACCTTCAACCCCAGGAACATTTCTATCCATACATTGGGGACTCAGTTGCGATACTTCTCTTAATCTTATTTCTTTGTTCAATTCCCCTGTTTTTTTCTACTACCATTCTATTGCATTTCTTCTTTTCTTCAATCTGAATATTTATTGCCACTTCCTTTTTCCAACTTCAAATTTTCTATTTCTACAATTATTTACATCAGTGGAAAGCATAAATTTATGTTTGTGTAAAGTGATTTCCCAGTGAATGTAACACATGGCAGAAAAACATTTTGTGCTCACCATGAGTCACTGTGAGGAATTACGTACCGTGTTTTGTGTGTGTGTGTGTGTGTGTGTGTGTGTGTGTGTGCGTGCATGCATGGGGGCACATGCACACAATTCTATTTTTTTTAAATGTGATACTGCCTCTTCCTCAAATAGCCTTTTTATTTTTGATTTGCTAAGAAATGCACATTGTTCCCTTAGGAGAAAACTAAAGTATCCTCAATGGACACTTTACCAACTCTAGTAGGTAAGTTTGGTAATCTCTCCAAGGCCATATGTACAGTTCTTTAGGTTAGTTTGTCACAATGAAAGCATTTTTCTCCTACACTTTTTATGTGTTTGCAATAATGGTTCTGGTATAATCAGACATGATAGAAATAAATGCATGTTGAGTGAATGAGGTCTAGCTATTTGAAGAATCTCATTCAATGACTATTCAAAATTCACTAAACTATGCAACTAGCTAGGTCAATAGCCAAGGATCAAAACTAATTTGAACATAATCTTAAACTTTAATCATTAGGTGAACATGTCTATGACAACAGAAGCTGTGGGTCTCATCCTTACTCTTATACTATCTATTCTAGGATCCTGGAACACAGAAGATACTTGCTTACTGCATTTGTAAGTGAAGAGGAAAGAGATAATGATATAGGGAGGAAACAGCATAATTTTACACTTTGTCTTTATTTATTTATTTTTTTCTTAGTGTGATGGTAATTTTGTAAAATTTACTTATTTTGGTCTGCACAAGATAAAGCCAGTTAAAATTATTTTTTTTTAAAGTCCACTAATCAGTGAGTATACCCCCTGCTTATCTTTCTGGGTTTGAGATACCTCACTCAGGAGGATATTCTCCAATTCCATTCATTTACCAGCAAATTTCAGGATAATTTTTTTTTCTTACTGCTGAGTAGTACTCCATTGTGTAGAAGTACCACAGTTTGTTAATCCATTCTTCAGTTGAGGGGCATCTAATTTGTTTCCAGTTGTTGCTATTACAAATAATGCTGCTAAGAACATTGTTGAGCTAATGCTTTTGCGGTGCAAATGTGTGCCTTTAGGGTATATGCCCAGTGGTGTTATTGCTGGATCCTTGGGGAGATTGATTTCCAGTTTTCTGAGAAACTGCCATACTGTATTCATGAGTACATTCAATCTCATCATTTTCTCCCATACTGTATTCATGAGCACATTCAATCTCATCATTTTCTCAGGCCCTGCT
This sequence comes from Sigmodon hispidus, assembly GCA_004025045.1. Lineage (NCBI taxonomy): Eukaryota > Metazoa > Chordata > Mammalia > Rodentia > Cricetidae > Sigmodon > Sigmodon hispidus. The sequence goes on from PVIH01018914.1 coordinate 27,068, forward strand.
GAGTCTTCATTTTTTACTGCTTTTCTAAGTAGCTAGACATGGAAGACATTGAAGTATGTAGACAGTGGCCCCATTGCTGAGTTATTGTCAATCAGAAGTGTTCTTTCTGAAATATGCCTCTCAATGCATAAGAAAGAAATACTTTGAAACAGAAATGAGTTATTGGATAGAACTGATTTTCCCATTAAATTATCCCAGAAGAACAATCCTGGTAAACCAATACTTTTTTTTTCCTTTTTGTACTTTTCCACAATTTGTATTTTTTTGAGAGAAGAGGAAAGGGGATATAGCTGAGAGAAAAGAAAATTTTCCAACATAGTACTTATCTTTTACATTACATTGCATAAGTTCCAAACCTCTTTATGACTATAAGTTTTGTAGGATATCTATAGTTATAAATGGTTCATGTGTGAAAGGAACATAAACATCAACAGAGTTGCACATGCTGTACTCACAGCCTGTTACACAAAATGGTCATGAAGGCATCTGTTGTTTATTAATTTTTTTACTGCTATTTGCATCATTCTTCTGAAGAGACTCCCGAGACTTGTTGCTTTGCCCAATTGTTTATAATGATCTATAAATCAAGGGCTTGAACCAAATCAAATAGTAAGGTTGTATTTGGCAAATATATGGATATTACTGTTCTATTATTTCCCTTAGATTTCAAATACATAGATTTCTAATTGAAGCTTGCATTTATTCTATATTTCCTTCTAAAAAGAAAAGGGCTGTTTACTTTTCAGCCAATAGATTCAAATTTAAATTTTATATATTGTTCCTTTTATGTTGCTGCTATAAATATTGACAGGTTTTTAAAGAGACGTATAAACAAACAAAATATGAAAAAAATACAACAAAAACAAAGAAAAGCAAAACCACTAACAGATCATTAAACATTCCTAGAAGTCTGGTAAAAGTGTCAACATCTTCTAGTGTATGACTTTAAAATTTAACTATGATGTTTTAGCAACCATAGTAAGTGATTAAAGTATATTTAGATTGGTGTCTCCATGAGTTGTAGTTAAAATATAGGAATTTCTTTTAGAACTCTGGTAAAATGACTATAAAATAAAGAATAAACTCAAAATTTCATGTGTTTGATTTATTGTCCTTCTGCATCAAAGTCATGCTTTTAATTCTCTGAGTAACATAAAATAAACTTAGAATCTGCTCTTAGGTCAATGATGACTTCATATTTTTATCACAAACATTGTATCCAGACCTTCTCCATCATTTCCCAGTTTTGGTTTTATAGTCAGATGTGGTAGATGGGAAATTATAACTAACAGTATGAATGGATCAGTTACATAAGACATTTATGAGATGCACTGAAAGATAACAGCCAGGGGAAATTTCTACATGTTTCAGGAATTAGAGGTGGATGAAGAAGTTGCCTTAGTCAAACACTTAAGAACCTGAATTCTATGAGTTTCCAAGTTCAATGACACCCTATCTCTGTGTCAACATAAATTTATATAAATTCAATACTCTCCTTCTAAATTCAAGTTTTTTTGTGATATTGTACTTGTACACAATACTTAGTACATTCATCCTCCTGTATGTTCTCTCATCTCCCTGACTCTCCCACCAGCCCCTTTTGTTACAAATAGTCTCCCCTTCTACTTTCATGTTCCTTCTTTCTTCGCAAGAATCAGGGATCACTGTAGAAGCAGGACTGAAAGAATGGAAGAGCCAAAGGTAGGGAAGGGCCAGACTCAATGTGTCTCCTACTTTGTGAATTCATAGTAGCTCTGTTACCTACACAAGACTTGCACAAAGCCAAGCCAGTCAGCATTTCACAATGAAAAGAAGAGTTTTTCACTTTCAGAGCCCATGTTCCCTGCTGAGGAATTATTAATAGTCAGTAGTTTCAGGGAAAGGGGACCCATGATAGCTAGTGTGACTACACAGGAGGTGGGAGTCCTGGGGAAGATTAGTACAACATCCTATTATTCCTCCCTCTTCCTGAGCATGGCAGAAATTGGATCCAACTTCCTGAGGGGTGGGCCCTTAGCCAGGTGATTGGCCCAACTGCATTAACTCTAAAAGGAGGAGACAATGACATATCTCCACCAGGGGGTAGATTCCATTCTTCCGTCCAGGTGGCAATAATATTTCCTCAGTAAGCCTTCAATGCTACTGTAGTATTAGGAAGGGATGTATTTGGGAGGAGTTAGAAGTAGTGTGAGTTGAATATGGTCAAAATGCACTATATACATATATGAAATTCCCAATGCATTAAAATATTACATTAATTTTATAAAGGTAACAGATTTTAAAATCTGTTTCTATGTCTTACCAAAATGTACAATTTGAAAATAATAATTACAAGACAGAAAGAATTCTGAAAGAAAGAAATTGTGACCCCCCTCCACAGAAAACATTTATTTAAATATATTATGTATGGAACATTTTCTTAGGAGTAATACCAAGAATATATGAGGTTGGGGGAGATGGTAGATTCTGTCCCAAACAGGTGCTGAGCTTCAAATCATCTCCTTTAGTGAACAGCATCAACCAAGTTGCTAGGTTTCTTTATAATATAGCAGCAAAATAAAACAATGTCTTCCCAGTGATAAGTAAAAGAGTACAGGTGAAACAGAAAGATACCAGTAGACCTTTCAAGGACAAATTGTACAGGACCAAACAGTCTAGAAGAAGACTTAAAATAGACCATACCATTCTCAGTAATTAAAATGGCATTAAGTCTGAAGAAATGAATCCCATGAAGTGCAGTTTTCTTAGTATCTCTCAAGCTTGCTGTAACATATGCACAAACAGAAGACTTTTATTGATAATATAAGAAGCAATTGGGGGTTCTTGGAACAGACATTCTTTTTTGTGACTGATGGTTTTAACTTTGCATTATCATACTATTTGTCAGACACATTTGATAAGGCCATATGATTTTGAAATATTACTATACTAAAATTAAGTTAGATATTTAAAATGCAATGAAGCAAAAGTTTATAGCTCAGTAGAAAATTGTTCCTTTTCTGCACTATTAGTCCTAGATGATGTCATTCTTCCCCTAAATAATCTTTATAAACTAAAGATTTATTTACTTCTAATCTTCTAATGCCTGGGCCTATCTGCCTTTTCAAATTGCTGCTTCCTTATCACATGGTCACAATTAGAATAATATCTAACCGTCTTTGCTCTCTGATTGGATCTAAGCAGTTTTAAAAACAATTCTACTAGAGTCTTATGCCCATCAACATCTCAGTGGTCAGGAAGCAGCCTCTATATTGTACATTACTGCTGATGCAGAAGTTGTTAGCCCAGCATTAAAATTCTCTAAAGGACAGCTCTTGCATGGAAAGGCTTTATGCTCATTTTCCTGGGGATGGCTGACTCATGATGTTCCGTGGCTTGTCCCTGTCTTTTATTTCTTCAGTAGTGACTCAGCTCTTCCAAGTTTTCTTCTGTCCAGCTTTGTTTCTTTAGCTTTGACCTGTGTTCCTGGCTTCATCCTTGGCATCCTGCTCAACTCAGTATATTTTTAAGACTCCCTCCCAACCCCCATTTTCCTGTTCTGACTTGTGGCTGGTAGGTTTCAGTGCTTTGCCTGGTACTCTTGGCCATGACTCTGAGTCATTTAAAAATGCTGGCCAAAGAGATGGCAGCCATTCTTGGGCTGTTTGGCCTGTGCAGCCCTGCTCCATAGGAACCCTCAAGTGTTGCTTCATTGATTATTGCTTCTCCTTTTATTCATGAGATATTTTCCTGAAGTCTCTCATACATGACTGTTTTTAGATGCCTTTCTTTTTACTCATGCTTTTGCTTTTTTTCCCCACCTTTAAATTTGGAGTTTCACCTTTAATAATCTGAATGTTCAGCATAAAATGGTCTGAAACCTACCTATCTTTTTAGTGACCTTACTTTGACCTTCAAAGGGTCCTTCATGCTCCCAGATTATTAAATGATTATCACCTCTCTCTCTTTCTCTCTCTTTTTCCCTCCCTCTCTCCCTCCCTCCCTCCCCACCTCTCTCCCTCTGTCTTCCTCCCTTCCCCCTCCATCTCTCTCTGTGCATTGTTAAATGAAATAACCTCAGCAAGCTAAATTCTCTAACATTTTTTGTAGTTCAGTTACATAATCACTTAATATTTGACAGGAACATTCAGCTCTTAATGGCAAAGCTATTTTTATACCAGCAAGATGATTTTTCCAAAGGTTTGTCCTACCTCTGTCTGTCACAGGTTCCCTGCCTGTGTCAGAGTGCTTAGCTGTACTCATTCCCAGTTTTGCTTAGTCACAGCATCCTGATGCTAGCCTACACCAGGATATTGTCAGTTCTCAATCTTCTGTGTTGTCCTGGGCTGTGTTACTTAGTTTTTTTTAAAGTGAATTATTTATTATCACCATATTATTATTATTTAAAAGCCATATCTGTTCTTTTAAAAATACGATTAAAAGCTCACAACTAACCTAAGGTAACTTTTATTTTTCTACCCAGAAAGAACTCACTTTTGATATTTTGACAGATACTATTCAAAAAGACACATTTTTTAATTAACTCACAAGTGAAAACATCATAAAACAACTTTCAGGGAAGCAAGCACATACAGATTCTCAGACATCTCAGTGAACTACACTGTTAAGATGACTATTTTTGAGTCAAGGCAATTTTGCTTACAGTTTAACGTTTTGTCAAGTATTCATCACAAAAAAGAAAAATAAACTACAACAGTGTTGAAATTAGAAAAAATCTTTGTCTCCCACTCTAGATATAATGCTATACCATAATTCTGCTTTCTTATGTGTATGTATACATTATAAGGTATGATTTACATGTGAGGAAAAAGAACATCTGACAGTTCCCATCACCTTGCTCAATGTGTTCCTCAAGTCCATTCACTTCCGTGAAAATTTCACTTTTTTTATAGCTGAATAACAGTCCCTTATGTGCATGTGCCAAATTATCATTATCCATCGACATTCTAGTAGGCATGTCAGTGTAATCTGAGAAATAGAAAACTGTTTGTCTTATATTTTCTCTATTTGGAGTGGTCAGAATTCTTGGCTCAGTCAAATTTTCTGCTAATACTTATAGCAATATTCAACAAATGATTGCTAAATCACTGATCAATGAATGTTAGTGTGCTCAGAATTGGACAAAAGAGAGAAGAGTTATGCAGATGCAAGCCTATGTATAATAAGGAATGTGATATTGATGAATTCATGCAATTTTGGGCATAGGAAGACTACTGATAAGTTTCGGCCAGCTCTTATTTGTAAGACACATAAGATAAATACTTACACGTTTAAATTATATATTCACTAAAGCAATCTGTTTTAAAATTATTGAACTATATGACAATGTATTTTTACTAATTTACATTATATTCTGAATTTCTCCAATGAAGACGTTGTGTATTTTGGCTTTTGACTCTTGTCATCTAAGTCTCTATATATTTGTAGTTTTCTATCACTAAAAAGATACCTTTTGCCTTTGTCATAGATATTTGGGTAGTGTATTTCTATATTTCTCATGGCTGGGAGGTTGAGAAGGACAAGAAATTCTGTTGTATTTCAAGTTACGTGATTGCTCCTACACATGAGAAAATCTACCCTTCTAAATATAAATAATTGCCTAAATGCCTAAATAGCATTAGAGACTAGTTGAAAATCCCTGGACTTTCTTCTCTTACACAGACAATGGTTAGTGATGTGGAACCTGTGAGGGCATGCATATATTTATCGGTGAATTTGTCTTCTCAGAGAGGAAGAGTTGAAATAATGTTTGACATGTTGAAGTCTGATATAACTGTTAAGATGATTATACTGAAATCAGATTATACTCCAGTGCATGCATTTTGGAATTTCTTCTGTTTACTCTTCCCTACAAGGCATTTTTAAAGGTAACTTGGCAATGCAGAAGTATGCCTAAGCAGTGTGGGTTGAAGAGATTAGTTTGGCATATTGTTATTAAAACAATTTTAACATTTCTTTAAATATTTAAAAAAGCCTAAACATTGCAGTTTAGAAGCTGAAAATTTGTGTATGTTATTCTTTCCAGGAAGTTAAATAAGTTTCTAGGTTCAGAAAATACCAGCTGTTAAAAGACTGGATTACTCACAGCATGTTCTAGTTTTCATGGTGCTGAGAATTATGATATAGCTTTAACCTACCATGACTTCACTGAGGAGATGAATGACACTGAATTTACGTCAACAGAAGGGTTTGGAGGGAAACAAAGACTCATGTGTAACCCATTTCTCTGTTTACTGTCCCAATTTCCCACCACCAGGTCTTTTTCCAGCAAAAGAAAATCTCTGGTCTTCAAAGCCAGTTGTTTTCTTGTTGTTACAAGCACTCAAGAGTCTCCAATTGATTTTCTTTTCCACTGTGCTCAGCTAACCCTAGCTGATCGTCTCCTCTAAAATAAATATTCTTTCCTATTCAGTGGTCTCTTTAATATATTCTACATCACTTAGATCCAAAGGCAAAAGCCTACTGTCTTCCACTACTATCTTGACTACGTGGAAGAGCTCTGCCTATAACATTTAAAAATTGTGTCATGTATACTGTTGTCTACAAACTATGAGTACAACTTGATAGGAATAAGAAGGTCATGGGGTTGTTTTCATTTTTATGTCTACTATCCTGGATTATATTCATATTGGTTTTCTATTGCTGCATAACAGACTAAGAATGATGAATTTTGTGTTCCAAATGCTGCCTTCTTTATTAGGGAATGAAAGTCACCAACTGTAACATTGATAATGATGGCCTGAAGACCATATTTTGACCATTCGGTCCCTGATAATATACCTGAGCTCCTGTCTCACACTGCCTTGTGTCTGTGACCTATCTTTCCCACATGATGTTTTTCTGTAGTACAATAGCATGTTGCTTCCTTGCTGGCTACCTTTCTGAAATCCTGGGTGCAGAGCATCACCTATCTTCTCCATTCATTACAGTCTTAATTCTGTTTTCCTCTGTCTCCCAGACATTCTAACATGACACCAGTTTATAGACTTTTATAAAAGGTTTTCTGAACTGCAACCCCTAGAAAGTCAGGATCTAACATCCCAAGGGAGACAGAAAAGACATTGTTTGCCTTCAAATCCTTAGCCATATATATATTTTTTAATTTTGCTTTTTCAGCATGTTACATCCTACTTCACTTGCAGAGTAAAGTTTATGTGGGCAGAGATACTATTTAGAAGAATACTTGGTGGAGACAAGAAGTGTCTATGGAGTGTTTAGTCATAAATGGGGACATCTATATCACACAATCTTTCTCCTGAAAGCTTAGAAAACATCATGGGAGAGAAATAAAAAATTGAGAAGGAGCAAGAAGTCAGAAAGGACTACTATGAAACAATATATTCTGGAAATTAAAGGCCTTTTGTAATCATGAATTAGAATAGTTGTAGTTGACTGGATAAGATATAGCTAAGGAGGCCTTTGGTGGCCACAATGGAAAGGAAAGTTGGTATCTTCAGGTATGTGGTCCTAGTAGTGTGCCTATGCCCTCATACATGTTCTCATACTCATGAACACATAGGAATTTCTAACTGGACTCAACAGATTTCTTTAAAGAGTACATGAAGCTGGGAACTGTATGTGGCTGTGACTGAGTCTGGAAGGGGTTGGAAGTGAAATTTTGGTAAGAATATGGGCAAAATAAATTATATATATAATTATCTTGGAATACATGAATAACATAAAAATAAAATAAAATTTAAAAATTAAATGAAAAAATAAAAATAATACTTGTTTGGTTTTCCTCTTTCTTTATTAGATTTTTCATGATTTACTTTGTATGTGAGCTTTCCATGCTGTGATGAAAGAATCAGGAATGGGCTATATTTAGGGTGTATGAGTCATTGTGCATGTGTAGAAATCAGAAAACAAGTTTGTTGAGCAGATTCTCTCCTCCCAACTTTATGTGCCCTCTGGACTGCATATTAAGGTAATTAATATTTCACAGCAAATACTTTTATCTTCTTAACCATCTCACTAGCCAGAGATTAAAATATTTTATATCTTAGTTGCAGGAGTTGTGATGTTTGGGTCTAGGCACCCCATGGTTATTTGTTGTCTGTATTTTGATTAATGGTGGGGTTTTTGTAATGGTTTCCTTCTGTTGCAAAGAGAAGTTTGTTCTATATTAAATGCTCAGGAAACATTGTGGAAGAGAGGGAGAAAGACTGCAGAAGCCTGAAGAGCAGGAAAATTACTGTGAGATTGTGTCTCTTAGAAATATCAGGGATGCTTCACTAAAGCTACTACAACATGGCTGTCTAGACAAGACCCAAAGAATTACAACATCAATAGATATGCTGACACAGAAGGGAAAAATATTATGGGACACTTCTCACAAACAAAAAGCTACAGACAAGTAAGGTATGCTGAAATTTGGAGAAATAATCCTCCCCAAAGATAAACTCCTCAGTTTACTGTCTAATACAAAATGTTCAGCCTTGAACTCATATATGTATGAGTAACAATAGACAGAACTGAATAGATTACATTCATATAGTTAGGTATATGCATGTGTGTATGTACATGTGCATATTTATATATAACATTAACAACTGACATACCAATGGTTATTATTTCTAGAGGGTGAAAGAGGGCAGGGACATGGGAGGGGATGAATAGAGGAAAGGGGAGAGATGATGTAATCATATTTAAATGGTTACAGAATAATAAAGATTTTATATATCACTTTTATGATATTAGAATGTTTTAAATGTGTATAGATATTTTGACATTTTAAGTTTTAATATTTTTTTAAAAAATTTTTAATCTCTCTGGAATTCAGTAGTGAAGAAGAATCTGTGATAAATGTTTTTTAAATTCTCTTTTTCTTTTTTATTTTTGGTATGAGAACAACTTTGTCTTTCATTTCTATAAGGTAGATTTTCTGTAATCCTGAATATTTCTCAGAATTTTTTATTTTTTCTTTAACATGTTGTTCATGTTTAACATGATTTCATGTTGTTCTCTATGGGACCTTAAAGTTTAGGATGACATATTTTCTGTCACTTCAACTGACAGCCTTTTATATATTATTTTTCTCTTCCTGCTTTGAAGGTATTGTGTTTGATCTTTGAAGTACTATTTATAAATAATAAATATGGATGACCTGACTATAACTGGTACTGTTTGATATCATATATCTGAACATTTGTTTTTTTCCTTATCTTTTCTTTTCTTTTTTCCTCTTTATTTATTTTGTATTTATCAAAAAAAAACAGTAAAATGAATTTAAAATGCTGAAAAGTTAACAATAACTATAAAGAGGATAAAAATCATAAGCATGACTTATCAAGGGTGATAATGCAAATAAGATTGCTACACATATATTTACTTTGTGTTCAGCTTTCCCTCTGAATTTTTTTTTCCATCCCTGTATATCCTTATTCAAGGTCCCTTCCCCCTCCCTGGGCAGGGAGTAAACAGTCCTATGGTCCCACTGACCCAATAATGTTTGGATCAGTCTCCACTCCTGGCCAAATCCAGTTTTGTCCATCCTCCCTCAAGAGTGAGTCAGGTGTTCCTATAGTTGGAGTGGGGTCCAAAGGGTCAGTCCAGGGTGTTTCTGATCCCAAGCTGTTCAGTGGTTGTGGTTTGCAGCTTGGGCATGCTTGTTTTTTTTTTCTTGTTTGTTTGTTTAGAGACCACTAATGAGTGAGTACATCCCCTGCTTATCTTTCTGAGATTGTGATACCTCACTCAGGAGGATATTCTCCAAATCCATTCTTTTGCCTGCAAATTTTAGGATATCATTTTTTCTTACTGCTGAGTAGTATTCCATTGTGTAGATGTACCACAGTTTGTTAATCCATTCTTCAGTTGAGGGACATCTAGGTTGTTTCCAGGTTCTTGCTATTACAAATAATGCTGCTATAAACATAGTTGAGCTAATACCTTTGGAGTGTGAATGTGCCTCTTTAGGGTATATACCCAGAAGTGGTATTGCTGGGTCCTTGG